>CACVBM020001313.1:0-72306 GCA_902728155.2 Microthlaspi erraticum
ATTAGGATTTACATCTCTATTTATACACCCGAGGGAGCTGCGGTCTAGTACTGCGGTCTAAGATATTTGAAATTTTGGTTCGCGCTCATAATTCCCGCTCGGTTCTTTTAAAAATTTTGAAATTCCCGCATTTGTTTGTTTTCGCGGTCTACAACTGAGGTCTACATAACCCTAAACCACAAATTTTATAAAAAACATGAACCAAATATCAAATTTTGTTTGCCATTTACAATATTTATGGTTTGGATAACAAAACAATTAAATATAGAAAAAAAACCAACCAAAAACAAAAATACAAATTGAAACTATCTAAACCCTAAGAATTGGACAACTAAACCCTAAACTATCTATCCAAACTCTTATCAATTTGAAACATTTACTCATGACATTTATAGATTGATTCATTTTTCGTATAATTTATTTTCAATAGATGTCAAATGTATAAGAATTAATTATGCATACAAGTTTTTTATCAAATTATTTTTTATCAATTTTAAAAATTATTTTTAAGATTTCATTTTCCTGTAGACCTCGTTGCTAGACCTCTCACGGTTTTACAAGTTTCTAACCTAATTTGTTTTTGTCAACCTAAATTCACTTATTAACATGTATGTTTATTTTATATGGACTCTAATTGTCTTTGTCTTGTTTATGAATACAAATTTTTCATCTAAATATTTTCTATTTATTTTATAAATTAAAAGTTTCATTTAATTAAACCGTAGACCTCATCCGTAGACCTCTTACGTTTTTACAGCTTTCCAAACTAATTTGCCTATGTTAGTTTAATTTGACTCATTTGTATGCAATTATAATTTTCCAAGATGCAAATTACTATTTATGATTTATGTATGCAAATGGTTTCATCAAAATTTTTTTTTGTTTTTCCCAATTAAAATATAAAATTAAAATACAAGGTAGACCGACTATAAAAGTCTATATGTAGACAGCAAGCGTAGACCTACGCTCCGGGTTAATTTGGTAATCGCGGCAAATTTTTTTTGTTTGTTCATGAGGGTGACCTTTGTAATTTCGCTACCCAAACAGGTTAGTTTTGCAATACTTTCAAGTTTCGGGTTATGGTTATAGAAAAAAGCAAATTTCGGGTTATATGTGGAAATTCTCCCCAAGAGAACTAGATAACTAGAACTACTGCTTCTGCCGGTTTAAACACAACACCTTATGCTAAGCAAAGCCACAAGCGATAAAATGGGGGTTTGAAATGAAAAAGGCTTAGGTTAAGGTGTGGTAACTGTCTCAAAGATGGAGATCAGCTATCTGGACAAGCAAGAGGGATATGAAATAGGTAAAGAATGTCCAGATATGTATGTGGTAGCCATGAGTTGAAATCAAATGCAAGCATTGGTAATTAAAGATCAAGTTATGGTTCAAATAGATAGGGAAATGCATCAAATCACAGCAATGGTTGAATGAGATGTGCATGCAGTGATATGATCAAGATAAACATGGTTCTTGCTGCTCAATCAATCTCACCCTAATGCACAAAAGAATCTAAAATAGGGCACTCAAGAAATCGCAAATGATGAACAAGTTTTCAAAGATCAAATCAACAATGCACAACTAAATGAATGCAATCCTAAACAAGTCTAACAAATATGAATGCAAAAAGATGAAAATATTTTTGGATTTTTTGAAAATTTTATGATTTTTTTGGTTTTTCTATGCAAATAAAGATGAAAAACTAAGAACAAAGAAAACAAGGTTAAATCATCTCTTGAACCCTCCCCCAAACTTAAATCACACAGTCCCTTGTGTGAGAGAAATTCAGTGAAAGATTCAAGAGGCAAAAACCAAGAAAATAAAGAAAAATGCAAGATATATGAAATGGTATTTACAAGGGTTGTGGTGTTTGATACCTTAGTGCCCCCCAAAGAACTGGGAGCAAGGTCGTGGTCTGGAGAGAGACGGCCATCAGGAGCACTCCACTCGACTATTCATGCAGCTTGATCGAGCTTGCGGCTCTTCCTCTTCTTCTCCCTCACCATTTTTTCCATGGACTTTTGCATTTTCTCCATGGCTTTCCCTTGCCACTTGTTGAGCTTTTGGAGAAGCCCAATCTTCTTGTGAGAAGCCACAACAGAGGGGTTCATCCTTGGAGCTTCATACTCCTCAAAATAGTAGCAGTCAGGCTCATCCAACTCCTCTTCCACTTGAGCTCGATCCTCAGCTCGAGCCTCAGCTCGATCCCCAACTGGATCGAGTTCAGGCTCCTTTTCTCGCAAATCATCCTCATGCCCAACTAATGTGTAAATTGGGGGGCGAAAGTCAATGTTCTCACCCCTGATGACCGTGGTGAGTTCAGGGTTGGCCAGGAGCAGCTTGGAAGGGCCAGCCGTGGGGTGTGTGAACTTGAATTGATATCTCCCATTCAATTCCTTGTGATCAATGAGGAGGTTGGTCTTGCAAAACTTGATGTCCATCCACCCCGCTGGAGTTACCTTCTTCTTGTTTAGCTGGACACCAGCTGCGCAGAGGATAGGTGTGATGATCCCTCCAACGCTCAGCCTCCTTCCTTGTTGAAATCGAGTGCTATAGGCTGTGGTGCTGTAGGAGAGTAGTTGATCGAGGAGGGGCATGAGGTTTCCTGCGTGTGCTCTATCTCCCCTGAGCTTCTTTCCATCCCTGGTGCGTGAGATGATGGGCTTAATCCCCATGTCAAGTAGCTTGACTTCTCCTTCATTGATCGTCCCTGTTGCCTTCCTTGCAAAGAAGGTGGTTGCAAGGGCTTTGTGCACATATCTGATGTACTTGCATTTTACATAGTTTTAGTACATCTTTTATGCATCTTTTGCATAGTTTTAGCATCCATTAGCATCATATCTTGTTCCTTTTCTCTTCTTATGCATTCATAGTAGTTTTAGGTTGCATTTGCATACATATGCATGTTTGGTCCTTTGAAATAGGTCTTTTGGAGCATTCTGGAGCATATGGGACGTGAGGAGCATGGAAGGACTTGGTGCATGGACGCAGCTCAACTGGATACGCAAAGGAAGAAGGAGGAAGCCATCTTGAAGACCAGCTCGACCACCTACTCGACCAACCGGTCGAGTTCCTCAACTCGACCGGCCAAGCTTCAACTCGATCGAGCTGAGAAGTCAAAGTCAAACCCGAAAAATGTTGCTTCCCCCTTGACTTTCCTTTGACCCTAAACCTAATCCTCTTTGTATTTAAAGGCTAAAAGCCACGAAAAAACCACCAAGCTTTAGATTACTTTTGTTTTAGCTTCTTTTTAATTTATTGTCTTTTACTTTTTAGAGCTCTAATCCCATCTTTGTGTTCTTGAAGCTCTTGCTTCTTGAATCCTAGATCCTGGATAATCTCTTTTGTATTTGCACTTGCTTATTTCAATAAAAGTTGTTTATCTTTATCTCCTCTTTCATTTGATGTCTTATTTCATTGCATTTGCTTGTGTTTACATTCATGTGTAGTGAGTAGTTACCCATTAGGGTTTGAGATGGGATAGATTAGGGGTTTCATATGCTTAATCCTTCTTGCTTATGGTCTTAATCTAGATTCTCTCTCTTTTGGATAAATCTTAAGGCTACATGACCACTACCCCTGGCTTGTATGTCATTAGGCGATTCTCCACATGGAAGTGATGGAAATCGCTGGAAAAATCCACTAAGAGCTCCAATAACTCTTGCTCTCGAAATGGAGTTCATAGGGGTTGGATGGATTAGTTTGGGCAATGATCCTATGGCCTCCAAGGTTTGATTCTCACTGGCTAACCCCCTGTTTCTGAGATCATTCCTTGGTTGATAGCTTCACCTTGGGAAAGGGTTGGCTAGGCATTGAGAAGCCCAATATCAAGAGAAGCCTTGATACAAGGAGTTTTAAGAGCAGATGATTAAGTGTAGCTTCCCCTGATTGCAAAACCCTGTCTTGAACCCTAATTCTCGCATTAGCTTGTTAAAGTCGCTGCCTTTATGCTTTTTACTTCAACTCGACCCTAAACTCGATCGAGCTCGGTACTCTGTTCCACTCGACTCGAGTCCTTGGTCGAGCTGTTGCTTACTGCTTTATTTACTTATTGCATTGCATTTCTTTTTTAGGTTGTTAGTGTTACCCCATATATTTACTGCTTGCTTGACTTCCTTGTTATTTCATATTCTCATAGAGTGACACTTCCCCATTTTGGATTGATACCCTTTATGCTATAACGACTATATGGTTAAAGGGAATTGTTGACTGTGATTTGTGTTTGCATCTTACCACCTCATCATATACCACTGTTGCATTCCACCACATTCATTTCATATCTTTCACACCACACACAAATCCTATCATCAATTTGGCGCCGTTGCCGATTTGGGTTATTTTTGTTGCATTTGAGTTTCAAATACACTTGGACGATCAAGCTATACCACCCCTGTTCTTTGTACTGCTGGGTTTTTGTCTCTTTTTGCAGGTGTATGCGAACTCGATCGAGTCGGTCTACAGAAGACTTGGTCGAGCTAGACTACAACGGGTAGAAAGAGGTTCAGAGGTCACAGAGGGTACAAGAGGAACCTGAGGTGCTTGTTGCTGATACAATGGATGTACCAGAGGGGAATGGAAACCCTTTGGGCAATGGACTCGGTCGAGCTAGGCAAACTCGACCGATTGGTCTAGGAGATGCTCCAAACCGCCACCAACAGAGACAAGGGATTGTTCCACCACCAGTGCAGAACCACAACTTTGAGATCAAGCTGGGAATGATCAACCTTGTTCAGAACAAGATGTTCCATGGATTGCCAAGTGAAGACCCCATTGACCACCTTGATGAGTTTGATAGGCTTTGTGATTTGACAAAGATCAATGGTGTCTCTGAAGATGCCATCAAGCTGAGACTCTTTCCTATGTCTCTAGCTGACAAAGCTCACCAATGGGAGAAGAGCTTGCCCCATGGCACAATCACCACTTGGGATGAATGCAAGAAGGCCTTTCTTGCTAAGTTTTTCTCCACCGGTCGCACAGCCAAGCTTAGGAGGAGATATCGAGCTTCATACAGCGAAACAATGAGACATTCGCAGAGGCTTGGGAGAGGTTCAAAGCTACACAAGTCAGTGCCCACACCATGGATTCAACAATGAATCACTACTCTCCACTCTTTATAGAGGATGCTTGGCAAGGTATAGGGAGATGCTTGACACAGCCAGCAATGGGAACTTCCTCAATCAGGATGTGGATGATGGCTGGAGCTTGTGGAGAACATTGCAAACTCCAATGGAAGCTATGGAGAAGAGTATGGAGAAGAGTATGATCGCACCAATCGGAGCTCGACCCACCACTCGATCGAGTCAGATGAAAATTGAGAAAAGATGTTAAGGCATTGAATGAGAAGTTGGATAAGCTGATCTTAGCTCAGTCCACAATGAAGAAAGTCAACTTTGTGTCTGCTGAAGAGATGGAACCAGTCCAAGAAGGGGAGGATACACAATTTGCTGAGGTGTGCTACATGAGCAATGGGCAAGGAGGTTACAACAAAGGATACTATAATTACAAGTCCAACCCTGCCATGTCATACCGAAACACTGATGTTGCTAACCCTCAGGACCAGGTCTATCCTCAACAACAAGCTCGATCGAGTCAAGCCCCACAACATGGGTATGGTCAAAAGAACAATTACCAAGGACCCCAAGGGACTTTTCCTGGTCAACAAATGAATATACCACCTGGCTTTCCCCACCAACCACCCCAGCCTGCACCTACGCAAGAGAATGAGCTCAAGGCAATGCTGAAACAATTGCTTCAAGGGCAAGCTGATGGTGGTAGTGGACACAAGCAAGAAGCTAGCTGAAATCAACTCCAAGATCGAGAATCTCAACACAAGAGTTTACTCTCTGGAGAATCATGCTTCTTCTGTTGCTGCTGCTACAAAGCAAGGACAACTACCTGGTAAAGCTATTCAGAACCCCAAGGAACAGTGCAAGGTCATCTTCACTCAAGAGGACTTTGAAGAAGAGGATCAAGAAGTCATTGAAGAGTTTTGTTTACTGCTGAATGATGATGAGATTGTTGCTGCTGAGGCTCCTGGAGTCCAGATTGATCAACCAGAAGTGCAGGCACCTACTGTGGCCATTCACACTTCACCAGTTGAGCTCGCACAACAAGCTCGATCGGCAGCTCGATCGAGTCAACTCTAGCTCGATCGAGTCCGACCTCATCTGTCCCAAAGCCATTTTGCTTGATCCTTACCAACCGGTTGACCGCTTCCTCGTCTCGCCTACTTAGTCAAGGTCACAAGGAAGTGATTCACAAGTTCAGAAGAGATCTCAGTGGGATTGGAATTGAGTTGCCTCCTATGGAAAGCATGAGTGAGGCATTTGATCAAATGCAAATGGTCAAGGATGTTATGGCCAACAGTGATAAAGTTTCAGAGGTCTGAAGGAGTCTACTCATCAATTCAACCTGCTTACTTCACCAACTTTCTTACCAAAGGTGAAGGATCAAGGGAAATTCACTCTCCCTTGCACACTTGGGCATCTTGAGCTTGACAATGCCTTGGTGGATTCTGGAGCAAGCATCAATCTGATCTCTCTCTCAATGGCAGAGAAGCTAGGCATTGCTGGAGCTTGCAGCGCCCTACTACTTCAATCATGTTTGGAGATGCAACTTCTAAGTCTCCTCTTGGTGTGTTCAAGAACTATCACTTGAAAATTGGAGAATGCATCATCCAAACTGATCTTACTATCATGGAGATGGAAGAAGAGAAGGATCTACCTCTGTTATTGGGAACCCCATTCCTTAGTACAACCCCATTCCTTAGTACAGTTGGCGCTTCAATAGACTTTCACAAGCAAGAGGTGATTCTTCACAAGGTGAATAGTTTGGTGTCATATCGCATGCAGCCTAGACCTGATAGACTTGTTCAAGCCCCTTGTGTGCTTGATGAAGAGAGCCTACAAGCTTTGTTTGATGAGCCACTAGGAAGGGCTCTAAAAGAAGGGGAGGATGTAGCCTCTAAGGCAAGACCAGGTGATAACTCGATCGAGTCAAGAGAAAGCTCGATCGAGTGAGCCTCAAGAGGCAACCCCAGTTGCATGGAGCGCTCCTGATGGCCGTCTCCCATCTCCAGACCACGACCTAGCCTCCCAGTTCTTTGGGGGGCACTGAGGTATCCAAACACCAACCCTTGTATATACCATTTCATATTTTCTTGCTTTGTTCTTGTTTTTTCTTGGTTTTGCCCTCTTGAATCTTTCACTGAATTTTTCTCACACAAGGGACTGTGTGATTTAAGTTTGGGGGAGGGTTCAAGAGATGATTTAACCTTGTTTTCTTTGTTCTTAGTTTTTCATTTATCTTTTGCATAGAAAAACCAAAAAAATCATAAAATTTTCAAAAAATCCAAAAATATTTTCATCTTTTTGCATTCATATTTGTTAGACTTGTTTAGGATTGCATTTTCACTTGCATTGTTGATTTGACTTTGAAAACTTGTCCATCTTTTGCGATTTCTTGAGTGCCCTGTTTTTAGATTCTTTTGTGCATTAGGGTGAGATTGATTGAGCAGCAAGAACCATGTTTATCTTGATCATATCGCTGCATGCACATCTCATTCAACCATTGCTGTGATTTGATGCATTTCCCTATCTATTTGAACCATAACTTGATCTTTAATTACCAATGCTTGCATTTGATTTCAACTCATGGCTACCACATACATATCTGGACATTCTTTACCATTTTCATATCCCTTTGCTTGTCCAGATAGCTGATCTCTATCTTTGAGACAGTTACCACACCTTAAACCTAAGCCTTTTCATTTCAAACCCCTTATTATCTCTTGTGCGAATGTGAGAACCTTTCTTGGCTTTGCTTAGCATAAGGTGTTGTGTTTAAACCGGCAGGGGCAGTAGTTCTAGTTGTCTAGTTCTCTTGGGATTGTTTTCAGGCTAAGTTTGGGGGTGCCAACTCGAGCTCGATCGAGTTGGGTGTAAAAACCAGAAAAGTGGTAAAAATTGGGAAAAACCCAAAGGAAAAAGAGTTTGGTTAAGTCCAGGGAGTTGGCAGTGTTAAAAGGGTCTAGTAAAGGTTTGGGAAGTTAAAAAAGGAAAGTAAAAAGGGTTCTAAGTAGAATGAAAAGAAGGCAAAGCCTCAAGTGTCAAAAAGGAAGAAAAGTTCCCTAAGTGTTTAGAAAATCCCAAACCGCTAGATGTTACCTCAAGAAGCCTCTCCCTAGGAAGAAAAGCAAAGCTCCTCAGTTTCAAAGGCGAAATGCCAAAAAGGGTAGTTAGGATTTTGTTCTAAAAAGCTCTAAGTGTTGAACTCGATCGAGTTAGGATTAGGCGGCTCGAGCTGCTGTTCTTGCATCATCTTTGGTTCTAACACTTAGCCTTCTGCCAAAGCAAAGCCACTTTCTTGAGAGATCCCTGTTACTAAACCACCATACAAAAGAGACCCTCTTTGTCTCTTAACCCATAAACCCTTGAAACCAAATGAGTTGATTGATCTTGCATGTTTTTGGTTCACTGTTTTTGCTTAATGAATGTTAAAGGGATTTGCTGATTTGAATGCATTGTTTGAGTGACTGTGAAGTGGGATTGATGTTGATAAGCATGGTTAAATCTTAATGAATATCTCTCACCTTGTTGCATTCTAGAATCTCTAAGTTGGACATTTAGCAAATCGCTTTTGAGGACATGTTTTTAAGTGTTGAATCAGCTGTTTTCAAACCTCATCCCTTTCTTGTTCTATTTGTTTGCTTGAGGGCAAGCAAAGTTCAAGTTTGGGGGTGTTGATGTACTTGCATTTTACATAGTTTTAGCACATCTTTTATGCATCTTTTGCATAGTTTTAGCTTCCATTTGCATCATATCTTGTTCCTTTTCTCTTCTTATGCATTCATGTTAGTTTTAGGTTGCATTTGCATACATATGCATGTTTGGTCCTTTGAAATAGGTCTTTTGGAGCATTCTGGAGCATATGGGACATGAGGAGCATGGAGGGACTTGGCACATGGAAGCAGCTCAACTGGATACGCAAAGGAAGAAGGGAGAAGCCATCTTGAAGACCAGCTCGACTCGACCAACCGGTCGAGTTCCTCAACTCGACCGGCCAAGCTTCAACTCGATCGAGCTGGGGAGTCAAAGTCAAACCCGAAAAATGTTGCTTCCCCCTTGACTTCCTTTGACCCTAAACCTAATCCTCTTGTATTTAAAGGCTCTAAGCCACGAAAAAACCACCAAGCTTTAGATTATTTTGTTTTAGCTTTTCTTTAATTTATTGTCTTTTACTTTTTAGAGATCTAATCCCATCTTTGTGTTCTTGAAGCTCTTGCTTCTTGAATCTTAGATCCTGGATAATCTCTTTGTATTTGCACTTGCTTATTTCAATAAAAGTTGTTTAATTTCATCTCCTCTTTCTTATGATGTCTCTTTTATTGCATTTGCTTGTGTTTACATTCATGTGTAGTGAGTAGTTACCCATTAGGGTTTGAGATGGGATAGATTAGAGGTTTCATATGCTTAATCCTTCTAGCTTATGGTCTTAATCTAGATTCTCTCTCTTTTGGATAGATCTTAAGGCTACATGACCACTACCCCTGGCTTGTAAGTCCTTAGGCGACTCCCCACACGAAGTGATGGCATTCGCTGGAAAAGATCCACTAAGAGCTCCAATATCTCTTGCTCTAGACAATAGAGGTCTAAGGGGTTGGATGGATTAGTTTGGGCAATGATCCTATAGCCTCCAAGGTTTGATTCTCACTGGCTAACCCCCTGTTTCTGAGATCATTCCTTGGTTGATAGCCTCCACCTTGGGAAAGGGTTGGCTAGGCATTGAGAAGCCCAATATCAAGAGAAGCCTTGATACAAGGAGTTTTAAGAGCTAGATTGATTAAGTGTAGATTCCTTTGATTGCAAAACCCTGTCTTGAACCCTAATTCTCTCTTTATCTTGTTAAAGTCGTCACCTTTAGCTTTTTTGTCTCAACTCGTCCCTAAACTCGATCGAGCTGGTACTCTGCCACTCGACTCGAGCTCTTGGTCGAGCTACTTCACTGCTTTGTTTACTTTTATTGCACTGCTTTTCATTTTTAGGTTGTTAGTGTTACTTCAAATCTATAACTGCTTGCTTGACTTTCTGGTTGTTTCATATTCTCATAGAGTGACAAGTTTCCCATTTTGGATTGATAACCTCTTATACTTCAATGACTATGATGGTTAAGAGGAATTGATTGATTGTGATTGCACCATACCATTTCATCTTTATTCACCCCTGTTTGCATTCCACCTCATTTCTTATCACACCACAATATCCTATCATCAGGTTTTGATCTCCCTTTGTACCTTATCTTGTACTCAATCTTTCCATTTTCAAATTTGGTGGGAAACAAGGTCATAGTGAGCTGAGATGGCTTGGCTGAGGAAACCTGAGCTGGTGGGTTCTTTCTTTTCTCTCCCACAAGTGCCTTTGAGGCTGCATCCTCCCCTTCTTTTTGAGCGCTTCCTAGTGGCTCATCAAACAAAGCTTGGAGGCTTTCCTCATCAAGGACACATGGTGCTTGAACAAGTCTATCAGCTCGTGGCCTATCAGATCGTGGTCTCTCAAGTCTAGGTCTCTCAAGGCGTGGTTTCTCAATCCTTGGTCCTTTATCAACTCCTTTGTCCTTCTCAACCTTATCTCTCACAACTCTTGGCTCTTTTTCAACTTTTTCCTTCACAACCTTTAGCAACTTCAGGACTCTTGGATTTAAGAGGAGTGCTTTGAATGGTACCACAAACTCTGATCCTCTAGGCTGCAAGCGAAAAGACACCAAACTATTCACTTTGTGGAGATCACTTCTTGCTTGTGAAAGTCTATTGAAGCGCCAACTGTGCTAAGGAATGGGGTTCCCAATAGCAGAGGTAGATCCTTCTCTTCTTCCATCTCCATGACAGTGAGATCAGTTTGGATGATGCATTCTCCAATTTTCAAGTGATAGTTCTTGAACACTCCAAGAGGAGACTTAGAAGTTGCATCTCCAAACATGATTGAAGTAGTAGGGCGCTGCAAGCTCCAGCAATGCCTAGCTTCTCTGCCATTGGAGAGAGAGATCAGATTGATGCTTGCTCCAGAATCCACAAGGCATTGTCAAGCTCAAGATGCCCAAGTGTGCAAGGGAGAGTGAATTTCCCTTGATCCTTCACCTTTGGTAGAAAGTGGGTGAGGTAAGCAGGTTGATTTGATGAGTAGACTTTCCAGAAGCTCTGAAACTTTATCACTGTTGGCCATAACATCTTGACATTTCATTTGATCAAATGCCTCACTCATGCTTTCCATAGAAGGCAACTCAATTCCAATCTCACTGAGATCTCTTCTGAACTTGTGAATCACTTCCTTGTGACCTTGACTAAGTAGGCGAGACGAGGAGGTCAACGGTTGGTAAGGATCAAGCAAAATCGGCTTTGGGACAGAGAGGTCGGACTCGATCGAGCTAGAGTTGGACTCGATCGAGCTGCCGATCGAGCTTGTTGTGCGAGCTCAACTGGTGAAGTGTGAATGGCCACAGTAGGTGCCTGCACTTCTGGTTGATCAATCTGGACTCCAGGAGCCTCAGCAGCAACAATCTCTTCATCATTCAGCAGTAAACAAAATCTTCAATGACCCTTTCTTGATCCTCTTCTTCAACAAGTCCTTCTTGAGTGAAGATGACCTTGCACTGTTCCTTGGGGTTCTGAATAGCTTTACCAGGTAGTTGTCCTTGCTTTGTAGCAGCAGCAACAGAAGAAGCATGATTCTCCAGAGAGTAAACCCTTGTGTTGAGATTCTCGATCTTGGAGTTTATTTCAGCTAGCTTCTTGCTTGTGTCCACTACCCCATCAGCTTGCCCTTGAAGTAGTTGCTTTAGCATTGCCTTGAGCTCATTCTCTTGTAGGTGCAGGCTGGGGTGGTTGGTGGGGAAAGCCTGGTGGGATATTCATTTGTTGTCCAGGAAAGTCCCTTGGGGTCCTTGGTAATTGTTCTTTTGACCATACCCATGTTGTGGGCTTGACTCGATCGAGCTGCTTGTTGTTGAGGATAGACTTGGTCCTGAGGGTTAGCAACATCAGTGTTGCGGTATGACATGGCAGGGTTGGACTTGTAATTATAGTATCCTTTGTTGTAACCTCCTTGCCCATTGCTCATGTAGCACACCTCAGCAAATTGTGTATCCTCCCCTTCTTGGACTGGTTCCATCTCTCAGCAGACACAAAGTTGACTTTCTTCATTGTGGACTGAGCTAGATCAGCTTATCCAACTTCTCATTCAATGCCTTAACATCTTTTCTCAATTTCTCTGACTCGATCGAGTGGTGGGTCGAGCTCCGGTTGGTGCGATCATACTCTTCTCCATAGCTTCCATTTGAGTTGCTATGTTCTCCACAAGTTGCCAGCCATCATCTACATCCTGGTTGAGGAAGTTCCCATTGCTAGCTGTGTCTAGCATCTCCCTATACCTTGCAAGCATCCTCTATAAAGAGTGGAGAGTAGTGATTCATTGTTGAATCCATGGTGTGGGCACTGACTTGTGTAGCCCTTTGAACCTCTCCCAAGCCTCTGCGAATGTCTCATTGTTTCGCTGATGAAGCTGGATATCTCCTCCTCTAAGCTTGGCTGTGCGACCGGTGGAGAAAAACTTAGCAAGAAAGGCCTTCTTGCATTCATCCCAAGTGGTGATTGTGCCATGGGGCAAGCTCTTCTCCCATTGGTGAGCTTTGTCAGCTAGAGACATAGGAAAGAGTCTCAGCTTGATGGCATCTTCAGAGACACCATTGATCTTTGTCAAATCACAAAGCCTATCAAACTCATCAAGGTGGTCAATGGGGTCTTCACTTGGCAATCCATGGAACATCTTGTTCTGACAAGGTTGATCATTCCCAGCTTGATCTCAAAGTTGTGGTTCTGCACTGGTGGTGGAACAATCCCTTGTCTCTGTTGGTGGCGGTTTGGAGCATCTCCTTGACCAATCGGTCGAGTTTGCCTAGCTCGACCGAGTCCATTGCCCAAAGGGTTTCCATTCCCCTCTGGTACATCCATTGTATCAGCAACAAGCACCTCAGGTTCCTCTTGTACCCTCTGTGACCTCTGAACTCTCTTTCTACCCGTTGTGAAGTCTAGCTCGACCAAGTCTTCTGTAGACCGACTCGATCGAGTTCGCATACACCTGCAAAAAGAGACAAAAACCCAGCAGTACAATAGAACAGGGGTGGTATAGCTTGATCGTCCAAGTGTTTGAAACTCAAATGCAACAAAATTCCCAAATCGGCAACGGCGCCAAATTGATGATAGGATTTGTGTGTGATGTGATGATATGAGGTGGAATGCAACAGTGGTAAATAGATGGTGGTATGGTGCAAACACAATCACAATCAATCAATTCCCTTAACCATCATAGTCATTGAAGTATAAGGGTTATCAATCCAAAATGGGAAATCTTGCTCTTTGAGAATATGAAACAACCAGAGACAGTAAAAAGATGATAAGTAACACTAACAACCTAAAGAAATGAAATGCAGTGCAATAAGTAAAGAAAGCAGTAAAGCAAGCAGCTCGACCAAGGACTCGAGTCGAGTGGGAACAGAGTACCAGCTCGATCGAGTTTAGGGTCGAGTTAGGTAAAAAGCGATAAAGCAGGAACTTTAACAAGCTAATGCGAATTAGGGTCTAAGACAGGGTTTTACAATAGAGGAAGCTATACTTAATCAATCTTGCTCTTAAAACTTGTATCAAGGCTATCTCTTGATATTGAGCTTCTCAATGCCTAGCTAACCCTTTCCCAAGGTGAAAGCTATCAACCAAGGAATGATCTCAGAAACAGGGGGTTAGCCAGTGAGAATCAAGCCTTGGAGGCCATAGGATCATTGCTCAAACTAATCCATCCAACCCCTATGAACTCCATTTCGAGAGCAAGAGTTATTGGAGCTCTTAGTGGACCTTTTCCAGCGATTTCCATCACTTCCATGTGGAAATCGCCTAATGACATACAAGCCAGGGGTAGTGGTCATGTAGCCTTAAGATTATCCAAAAGAGAGAGATCTAGATTAAGACCATAAGCAAGAAGGATTAAGCATGAAACCTCTAATCTATCCCATCTCAAACCCTAATGGGTAACTACTCACTACACATGAATGTAAACACAAGCAAATGCAATGAAATAGACATCAAAGAAAGAGGAGATGAAATAAACAACTTTTATTGAAATAAGCAAGTGCAAATACAAAGAAATATCCAGGATCTAGGATTCAAGAAGCAAGAGCTTCAAGAACACAAAGATGGGATTAGGTTGCTAAAAAGTAAAAGACAAAATTAAAGAAAGCTAAAACAAAATAAGCTAAAGCTTGGTTGTTTTTTCGTGGCTTAGAGCCTTTAAATACAAGAGGATTAGGTTTAGGGTCAAAGGAAGTCAAGGGGGAAGCAACATTTTTCGGGTTTGACTGTTGACTTCTCAGCTCGATCGAGTTGAAGCTTGGCCGGTCGAGTTGAGGAACTCGACCGGTTGGTCGAGTAGACGGTCGAGCTGGTCTTCAAGATGGCTTCCTCCTTCTTCCTTTGCGTGTCCAGTTGAGCTGCGTCCATGCGCCAAGTCCCTTCCATGCTCCTACGTCCCATATGCTCCAAATGCTCCAAAAGACCTATTTCAAAGGACCAAACATGCATATGTATGCAAATGCAACCTAAAACTACTATGAATGCATAAGAAGAGAAAAGGAACAAGATATGATGCTAATGGATGCTAAAACTATGCAAAAGATGCATAAAAGATGTACTAAAACTATGTAAAATGCAAGTACATCAACCACTAAGCCATTTAAGCTCACATGTTGCATCCGCCATAGACCAATATTCCGCTTCTGCAGATGAACGTGAGACGGTACGTTGTTTCTTTGTCTTCCAAGAGATAAGAGAATCACCAATAAAAACAGCGTAAGAGTTGAGACACCGTCGTGTTCGCGGACAAGCATTATAGTCAGAATCATAAAGCCGTAAGCTTCATATCACAATCAGATCGTAACATTATACCCTGTCCAGGACATCCTTTGAGATACTTGACAACTCGTAACCCTGCAAGCCAATGTTCCTCCAATGGATTCTGCATAAACTGGGACAGAATATGAACATTGTAGCTGAGCTCCAGACGTGTAAAAGTGAGATAGATATGACGTCCAATCAGACGTCTATACTGTTGGGGATTCGTATGTGGTAGAGCTGAAGCAAGAGCGAGTTTGTGATTTAATTCTGTTGGAACAGAGCATGGTTTAGCATTAAGAAGACCAGCCTCAACAATGATGTCGAGAGCATATTTTCGTTGTGAAACATAAATCCCTTCTGGTCCACGAGCAATTTCAAGCCCAAGAAAATATTTTAATTTTCCCAAATCCTTCATGTGAAAACATTGGTGAAGGTAGTGCTTGAATCGCTCATTAGTAGAGACATCATTCCCTGCAATAATAAAATCATCCACATATACCAAGATGTGAAGACTTATATTGCCCTGAGTAAGTGAGAATAACGAATAGTCTTCATAGCATTGCAAAAAAACCGAAATTCTTGAGAGCTTGACTAAGTTTAGAAAACCAACACCTACGTGCTTGCTTCAGTCAATATAGAGATTTCCTTAGTCGACTGATGCGGGTTTAGATTGCCTCAAATTTTCACAATTTATAAACCCAACTAGTTGAGCTGTCAAGTGCACAGCCGTGTTGTAGTCGGGGTCGAACACGAGGAGGAAGTGTTCTCTGCTTAACACCTTGTGAGATTGGTTGTAGCTAGCTCGCAATATGAGATGGTTTTGGACCTAAAATAAGAAAGCAAAACAAAAGAAATGTGAGTGAGGTTGTAAACAATTTAAAACAAGAGTTAGGCAAAGGACAATCATATGGAGCAATGATGAAAAGATAGTTGCATGGGATGTGTGTAGAGCCGTCTTGAACATGAATCACTAGTGTATGGTCTTTCCACTGTCGTGGCTCCAACCACTATGTTTAAAACAACCTAATATACTCAGCTTTCGTTGGCTATTAGATTGCAAACATGCATTAAAGGTGATCAAGATTCAATTGTTCACAATGAACCATAACTCAACTTTCGTTGGCTATGATCTATTGCTCACCAAATACTAGTTTTGAGATCTAGATTCAGCACTGTCGTGGTTCTATTTCTCTAAGATCAGATTACTAGATGTACGGTAGAGTAATCATGCATTAAGTTCAAGTAAAGGTGAAGATCCATAAGATAAATCCCAATAAGTTGCAACACAATCAAATCATCACGGCCACCATAGATCTCCTCGGCCTAACTAAGAGATCTACTCGGCCATGATGCAAACAAGCAAGCAAAGCATGATTGAAAGCATTATGCAAGTATTAAAAGAGATAAAGGGATGAAGAAAGCTTCTCTATTGATGAACAAAGTCGGATTCTCCCTTGAAAACTCTTAGAAATCAAGTTTATAGAAATGGAAACAATGAAAAAGAAAGAACAAGAGTTGAGCGGCGCCTCCTTCTTCTTGGACGATCTCCTAGGGCTTCTCTCTTGGCGGCTCTCTTCTCACACTCTCTTTCACAAACTCACACCCGACTCTCTTCTTCAGCGGCTAAAAACATGTATATATGGGCGAAGTCGAGTAGGGTTTTCTTCATGCCGGAAAAGGAAAGTTTCCCATGAGCCGAGCCTTCTTCTCCACGTCGTGTATGGGCCGACATTGTACCAAGGAAAGCTCCAAACATTAGCCAGGCCTCTTCTTTATTCGATCAAGGCCTTTGGCGCTGCTGCTCGGGCCATTAGACACTCCAAATCCTCCATGGGCTTCGTTTGCTCGCTTACCGGACATGTCTCGGTAGAAAATAAGTTAGGCCTCATATGTTGATCCAAATGGCTTCATTCCACTTCGACGTGATGCATGACTCAAGTATCTATCTTTCCATATCAAGATCGTGAACTTTTGGACGTCGGGAACTCCTCCGCCGCGGCCAAACTTCCGAAGCTTCGTTCTGCGCGCTAGCGAGAACTAACACTTGGAGATAAAATGATGTTCTTGACTTGGAAACTTGCATGGATCTTGGTTTGAGGGCTCTTTTACTCCTTTTTGCATCCTTTTTGATGGTTTCACCTACAAAGACTTCAAATCCCACAAATACAAGAAAACTACCTCTAAAGGCAAAGAATCTTGCAAAAACCGTTTGAAAACATAAATAGTTATATAGTAAAATCATGTAAAATATGGTGAAATCATCGACATACGTTAGAAGGATCATCACTTTCAAAGCCTGGAGGTAACTTCATATAACTTTCCTCATCGAGATCTCCATGTAAGAAAGCGTTATGTACGTCCATTTGACAAACCGTCCATCCTTGTTCCGAAGTTACAGCTAAAAGAAATCGAACCGTGGCCATTTTAGGGACTGGAGCATACCTGTCGGTGTATTCAATTCCTTCTATCTAGGTAAAAGCTTAATTGTATTGATTCACATAGCATGGTATTTGTACAAGAATGGTAACGACTATGAAACCTCACACAATAGAAAGTTATCCTTACTACAATATAGGAATATATTCTTATCTCAATAATCTTTCTCTTTTAGAAAGTGTTATGAGGGAAATTCAAGCCTGAGCTTCAAGTTGGCATCAATCAGATAAAAATGGCTTAAAGATGGTTTTTCCCAAATGATGATCCAAAATAATTGTTAGAATATCATTTTGGTTTGATGGTGTAATAATAATTGTGTGATTCAAAATCAACCAAAACAATTTAAGACCAGCCTTTTGTTAGAGGAGAAATTAGCACATTTCCCTGAGCCCGTCATCATTAGTAAAATCACAAAGTCCAATCCGACTTTAGGCCTACCCTCCTCAACAAAATGGCAAGACTTGAGGAGAAAGGCACAACTCATGAGAAAATGTAAACAAACCCTCATGCCGACTCGAAAAATGGGAAGTTTGTGATTCACCAAGGAGCCAACCTATCAACATTATATAATGATGGAGGGAGTTTTCCATATCGCTAAAGAGGAAGTTTTCCATATCGCCGGAAGGAAAATATTCACCAAGGAGCCGACCTATCAACATTATATAATGATGGAGGGATCGGATCATCTAGAATTACTCACAAGAAATCTAGGCTTAGCATTCTCTTTACTTTCCTCTTCGCTTTCCTCTTGTTCATCATAGTTCATCTCGTCAAGCATATTGGCGAGATAACATCTTTTGTAATCTTCCTGATATTCTTCGAGTTAANAGATTGAGTTGTAGCTAGCTCGCAATATTGGATGGTTTTGGACCTAGAATAAGAAAGCAAAACAAAAGAAATGTGAGTGAGGTTGTAAACAATTTAAAACAAGAGTTAGGCAAAGGACAATCATATGGAGCAATGATGAAAAGATAGTTGCATGGGATGTGTGTAGAGCCGTCTTGAACATGAATCACTAGTGTATGGTTTCCACTGTCGTGGCTCCAACCACTATGTTTAAAACAACCTAATATACTCAGCTTTCGTTGGCTATTAGAATTGCAAACATGCATTAAAGGTGATCAAGATTCAATTGTTCACAATAACCATAACTCAGCTTTCGTTGGCTATGATCTATTGCTCACCAAATACTAGTTTTGAGATCTAGATTCAGCACTGTCGTGGTTCTATTTCTCTAAGATCAGATTACTAGATGTACGGTAGAGTAATCATGCATTAAGCTCAAGTAAAGGTGAAGATCCATAAGATAAATCCCAATAAGTTGCAACACAATCAAATCATCACGGCCACCATAGATCTCCTCGGCCTAACTAAGAGATCTACTCGGCCATGATGCAAACAAGCAAGCAAAGCATGATTGTAAACATTATGCAAGTATTAAAAGAGATAAAGGGATGAAGAAAGCTTCTCTATTGATGAACAAAGTCGGATTCTCCCTTGAAAACTCTTAGAATCAAGTTTATAGAAATGGAAACAATGAAAAAGAAAGAACAAGAGTTGAGCGGCGCCTCCTTCTTCTTGGACGATCTCCTAGGGCTTCTCTCTCTCCTCTCTTCTCACACTCTCTTTCACAAACTCACACCGACTCTCTTCTTCAGCGGCTAAAAACATGTATATATGGGCGAAGTCGCGTAGGGTTTTCTTCATGCCGGAAAAAGGAAAGTTTCCCATGAGCCGAGCCTTCTTCTCCACGTCGTGTATGGGCCGACATTGTACCAAGGAAAGCTCCAAACATTAGCCAGGCCTCTTCTCTATTCGATCAAGGCCTTTGGCGCTGCTGCTCGGGCCATTAGACACTCCAAATCCTCCATGGGCTTCGTTTGCTCGCTTACCGGACATGTCTCGGTAGAAAATAAGTTAGGCCTCATAGTTGATCCAAATGGCTTCATTCCACTTCGACGTGATGCATGACTCAAGATCTATTTTCCATATCAAGATCGTACTTTTGGACGTCGGGAACTCTTCCGCACGCGGCCAAACTTCCGAAGCTTTGTTCTGCTCGCTAGCGAGAACTAACACTTGGAGACAAAATGATGTTCTTGACTTGGAGACTTGCATGGAAGTTGGTTTGAGACTCTTTTACTCCTTTTTGCATCCTTTTTGATGGTTTCACCTAAAAAGACTTCAAATCCCCCAAATACAAGAAAACTACCTCTAAAGGCAAAGAATCTTGCAAAAACCGTTTGAAAACATAAATAATTATATAGTAAAATCATGTAAAATATGGTGAAATCATCGACATACGTTAGAAGGATCATCACTTTCAAAGCCTGGAGGTAACTTCATATAACTTTCCTCATCGAGATCTCCATGTAAGAAAGCGTTATGTACGTCCATTTGACAAACCGTCCATCCTTGTTCCGAAGTTACAGCTAAAAGAAATCGAACCGTGGCCATTTTAGGGACTGGAGCATACCTGTCGGTGTATTCAATTCCTTCTATCTAGGTAAAAGCTTAATTGTATTGATTCACATAGCATGGTATTTGTACAAGAATGGTAACGACTATGAAACCTCACACAATAGAAAGTTATCCTTACTACAATATAGGAATATATTCTTATCTCAATAATCTTTCTCTTTTAGAAAGTGTTATGAGGGAAATTCAAGCCTGAGCTTCAAGTTGGCATCAATCAGATAAAAATGGCTTAAAGATGGTTTTTCCCAAATGATGATCCAAAATAATTGTTAGAATATCATTTTGGTTTGATGGTGTAATAATAATTGTGTGATTCAAAATCAACCAAAACAATTTAAGACCAGCCTTTTGTTAGAGGAGAAATTAGCACATTTCCCTGAGCCCGTCATCATTAGTAAAATCACAAAGTCCAATCCGACTTTAGGCCTACCCTCCTCAACAAAATGGCAAGACTTGAGGAGAAAGGCACAACTCATGAGAAAATGTAAACAAACCCTCATGCCGACTCGAAAAATGGGAAGTTTGTGATTCACCAAGGAGCCAACCTATCAACATTATATAATGATGGAGGGAGTTTTC
This sequence comes from Microthlaspi erraticum, assembly GCA_902728155.2. Classification (NCBI taxonomy): domain Eukaryota; kingdom Viridiplantae; phylum Streptophyta; class Magnoliopsida; order Brassicales; family Brassicaceae; genus Microthlaspi; species Microthlaspi erraticum. The sequence goes on from CACVBM020001313.1 coordinate 20,426, forward strand.
CATATCGCTAAAGAGGAAGTTTTCCATATCGCCGGAAGGAAAATATTCACCAAGGAGCCGACCTATCAACATTATATAATGATGGAGGGATCGGATCATCTAGAATTACTCACAAGAAATCTAGGCTTAGCATTCTCTTTACTTTCCTCTTCGCTTTCCTCTTGTTCATCATAGTTCATCTCGTCAAGCATATTGGCGAGATAACATCTTTTGTAATCTTCCTGATATTCTTCGAGTTAATCAAACCTCCAGTTTCCTAAACTCACATCTTTGGTATCCCGTCTTAACGAGTGCTATCTCAGATCTAACAACTGGCGCCCACGTGGGGCTGGAAACGCTTCTCGCTATTCATCTTGTAGGTATCTAGACTTTTACGAAGATACAACCATGGTGAACTCGAAAGAGAACACCCCTACCGGGAGTCCATCCCGAACAGAAAGAAACCCAAGCAATGATCCGCCGCCGCCGACGGTAGATAAGTCGCTGCACGCTGAAGACAGGGACAAATCTGTCCCCTCAAGAAGTGGATCGACTTCGCCGCGAAGATCTTTTTCGCCGCGAAGATCTACTTCGCCGCGACGATCTGCATCGCCAAGGATATGACGAGAGCCCTCCTCCGTCCACACGACGCCGCTCGAAGAAATCCTCTTCGAGCGACAAGCCTCGCAACCCGAAGAAATCTTCTTCGAGCGACAAACTCCGCAAACTCATGGAGAGTCTCGTCAAGCCGCTAGCTGAAGAAGACCCATGAGCAAGTGGAGGCCTTGGCCCGAGAAGACGAAGAGGAACCGTTGGATCCCGCAGCCGCGACGATCAACGGAACCACTACTCGCCCAACACGTTTTGGCCGACGAGCGGCCCTAGAATTCGAATGAATGAACCGTCGTCTCGACGAGGTCGATTCTAAGATTCATCACGCCACTAGCTCAGCCCCGGCGTTGACGAAAGCACTTGCTGATACCCGGAAGAGCCCGCTCACTCGCAGGCTCCGCCAGATCGATCTGCGTGAGAATTCGACTCAAGATCGACTCTTACACTGGAGAAGAAGACCCCAAGAAGTGGCTGACAGCGTTCAATCTCGCCATGACAAGGGAGAAAAACAAATCCTACGACGAGAAGGAAGCCAACTACTGTCAAGTATTCGTCGAGCACATGACGAAGGATGCCTTGACCTGGTTCTCCAACCTCCCTGCCGAGTCGATCCATAACTTCGACGACTTGACTAATGCTTTCCTGAAGCATTACTCCATGCATATGACCCGAGTCACGCGGAACATGTTCACCACGACGCAAGCACAAGGTGAACCATTACATAGTTTCATGGAAAGGTTCAAGCAAGCAGCTCGCGACATGCCCGACAGTTTCCCGCTAGAAGCACTCCGTAACGGCCTCTGGTACGACTCCAAATTCAAGGAGGACTTATCACTAAAGACTCCCACAATTTTGGAAGACGCATTCCATCACTCCCAGAGCTACATCTTCCTCGAGGAAGACAAGCCCTTCTATGCCGAGAAGCATGGAGATAGGAGGACAGCCCCGCCCAAACCTAGAGAAGAAGCCGTGGAGGTACGGAGGAAACCCGACCCCAAAAGATCGCTCCTCACATCGTTCGCGGCAGCCGATGACGAGTCCGAGCAAGAATCGTGGTATGCTGCGACAATTTTAACGCCTTCCGACGCTGCCCCACTCAGAGACGATAACGACACCAAAGCATTCTGCAAGTTCCACGGGAGAACCGGCCACTCCAACGAAAACTGTAAGAACCTCATCAGTAACCTCATCCGCATATACCATCGAGGAGATATTCCCCCGATGGACGGCGACAGTGTAATACCCCTCACGATGGCTAAGCACGTGATGGGACGGATAGTTAAAACAACCATCCCACGGAGGATCTATCCCACAAGATATACAAATGTCCCGGGATGGAGGTATTCCGGACATTTCCAAGCAGCTATCTGAAAGCTCAGAAACATGGAAATGACAGAAGGATTAAAATGGGCGATTTCAATTCTCAAGCACGACGGGAACGAAACCCTCCGAACAAGGAAACGTACAAAAACCTTTGGAAAGGGAAACGTACAAAACCCTCTGCAAGAAGAAACGTGGGAAGGAGCACATCATCTCAAGACCAATGGGATGTTGACACCAGCAGCTTAAAGGATAAGAGTGGTCTGAACCAATGAGAAGGCTACACTCAGCTACTGAGTAAGGACGAAGGAGTTCTAGGCCAATCAAGTGATGGCACTCAACAACTGAGGGAAGGAGCCAATGGAAAGGAGCCACTTGATCCAGGAAGATAGGAACAAGGAGGAGATGTTCATCCTCAACGAACCAATCACGTTCAGCCATCCAGCAGCTTGGGGAATGGACCAATGGGAAGGTGCCATTCGACCCAAGTGGATGGGGATGGGAGAAGCAGCTCCAGGCGTGCTCCCATGCCATTGGTTGCATGCAGAAGCAAGGTGTCGCGTTCTGAAGCCATCAGACGCCACCTTGAGCTTCCGGAAAACCTATATAAAGACCCCCTTGGTCTTCACTTCCAAACCACACCAGAAACTGAAATCTAGAGAGAAAAACTAGAAAGAGAAAGAGAGAGGGCGTGGAGAAGAAGAGAAAGAATAAGTTAATATCATACGACGGTATGATCCGACTAACAGTGAGGTTAGGTCGATGAGTGAGGGCCAGTCAGGTTACTGTGTTTTTCCTGGCGCGGTGCTTCGCGTGTACGTGTAATGAGTTCCCTTGGTACACCAGTTAGAGGTTTAACCGGTGAAGCAATGGAGTATAGACTGAGGGTTAAGTACATGAGTACTTGTCGTAGTATTGATTGCATTTTAATTGCATGTGTGATTGCACTTAATTTGCAGGTGGTATGCATATATTATGCATACTTTTATTTGATGCAGGTGGCGGGGTGATAAGCCCATGGTTTAGAATTGAGCATTGTTATGTGTTGCTTATAATCTCTGATTGGTCGTACATGTTCTTGTTTGATTGTTGTGCAGTCAGTTTTGAGGCTATAGCAGCATTACACAATGTGTTTTATTTTTGGGGTTGGGTTTGGGGAATAACCTTTGTATAGAGGGTCCTGAACTCACTTAGTAACATTAGGTTACTCATGACAATTGTTTGTGTTTCAGGAAGTTTGGAGTAGATAGCCCGTGGGCGGGAGGCAGAACACTCGAAGACCGGAGTAATTTGCTTGGCTTTTGTTAAAAACTCGATTTCGGGTAATGTATTGCAATGTCTTTCTTTTGGGCGTTAGGCCATGCCGGCAATGTAGGATAAGGTTTTGTAAGAACATGTTTTCAGTGTTTGAAATATAAAGTTATGTTTTTGGAAAACCCGGCTTACTGGAATGATATTAGCTAGTCCAAGCTAACACAACTCAAGACTAGAGGTAAAGGTTGCAAAGCCTTAACCAATGGTCGAGAGGGTCGTATTCATCAGGTTAACTGGCCTGGGCTCTGATGTGTTCTGAGACCTGGGATGAATTACCTGATGGACCTACACAATTGTGACATCTGCGGTTTAGCCTATTTATATTCCGAATCGGGGGTGTTACAAATGGTGGTATCAGAGCGTGGTTCATGGTCATGCTCACTGGGAATGCCGTTTTCAAAATGTCTTATCGAGTCAAAGGAGTCGCAAAAGCCAAATTAGGAATCAGGTCTGTTCTGCCTATTAGGATTAGATGTTAGGTTGTTTACTAATTGGTTTCAGGATGTCGAGTCACGATTGGTCGAGGGATTTATCATTGGGTCGGGATGCGCCAGAAGATGGGATAGGAAGAGAGACATCAGATGTACCAACACACGACATAGAGGAAGATTGGGATGAGGGGATGATGCATGGTTATATGCCAAAGACTGATAGTCCAGCCGAGGATCGAGACTACGAGAACCCCGGAAGGAGAGACCACTCAATGTCTCCTTATATATCCTCCATTCACTCTCATGGGACAAAATCTCGAGTTCATCATCCACAAATCATGGATGGGAATGCTCGGGGTGAGCATTCCGGATCCGCTAATCAACCAGCACGGCAAGATGCTAGGCCACTGATGGAACAAGACGGTCAACAACGAGCCAATCCAACTCTTTCCATGGTGCATGATCTCTTATCTCAAGTTCTTCACCGAGCTGCATCAGGTCCGGGAAATGGAGCAACTCCACCACCAGACTTTCTCAAAATAGTAACTACTATGAAGACTTTGGGAACTTACCACTTTGGAGGCGAGCCAGATCCTTATCAGGCGGATTCATGGTTATAATGCATAGAGAAGAACTTCACCGCAACCAGATGCCCAAACGACTTCAAGAAGGACGTCGGAGTTTACTACTTAGCAAAGGAGGCATTAAACTGGTGGGAGAGTGTAGATCGACAGAAGGAGTATCAAATCAACACCTGGGAAAAATTCATGGAAGAATTTGAGCAAAAGTACTTCCCAGCTGAAGCAAGAGATCGCTTAGCTCAAGAATTTCTCCGACTTGAGCAAGGAGAAAAGAGTGTAAGGGAGTATGAAGCAGAATTTATGAGACTTCAGCGTTATGTCTCATATTGCAATGTGGATGATAAGGCCTTGGTGAGGCAATTCATGCAAGGTCTGAAACCGGAGATAGGAAGTCGACTTCAGTCAGTCACTTTCACCAACACCCATGAGATAATAGAGAGAGTAGTGAATGTGGAGGCATATCTACTTAAGGAGAAGGCTGCTTGGAATAAACGAAAGATAGAATCCAAGACAGCAAGCAAGGCAAAGAAGGCAAACCAGTCATCCAACCAACCTAATCCCAGTAAAGGTGGACAACCATCTGGAGATGAAAATAAGAAATGTTATACATGTGGAAGGATAGGACATGTCGCGCGGATGTGTTACCGTAATAGGCCGGCAGGAGCTTCGGCTAAATGTTTCTCATGTGGTGAGCAAGGGCATTACTCAAATGCCTGTCCTCGTACGGCTGGTGGTGCAGCAAAAGGCGCTGACAAGGAAGCATCGACCCGACCAATGAAAGAATCCCCGCCTAAGCGGCTAAGTAACACGGGTAAGGTGTATGCTTTAGAAGCAGGACCATCAAACCCGTCGGGACAAACCCAAGGTCCCATTACAGGTATGAAAGGGCGCTAACTCTATCTTGTTTTAGAGTTTGATTAATTTTGGTGTGATTGCTTGCTTGATTAGTAAATGTATTGGTATTGGGTGATGCTTGGAACAATATGTGTAGGTGGTAACCTGACACATGTTTTGTTTGATTCGGGAGCGACACATAGTTTAGTGACTCCTGAAGTAGCATCTCGTTTTGGGGATGCCTATAAGATAGGATTGGTGGAGGTTAATATATTAACCCCTGGAGACCAAGTCCTTAAGGCATCCCGTGTAGTTTTCGGTGTGCCTGTTGAATTGCAGGGAGACACCTTGAAGGCTGACCTACTAGTCCTACCACTAGCCCGCTTTGAAGTAATTGATGTACTTGCATTTTACATAGTTTTAGCACATCTTTTATGCATCTTTTGCATAGTTTTAGCTTTCCATTTGCATCATATCTTGTTCCTTTTCTCTTCTTATGCATTCATGTTAGTTTTAGGTTGCATTTGCATACATATGCATGTTTGGTCCTTTGAAATAGGTCTTTTGGAGCATTCTGGAGCATATGGGACATAAGGAGCATGGAGGGACTTGGCACATGGAAGCAGCTCAACTGGATACGCAAAGGAAGAAGGGAGAAGCCATCTTGAAGACCAGCTCGACCGTCTAAGCTTCAACTCGATCGAGCTGAGAAGTCAAAGTCAAACCCGAAAAATGTTGCTTCCCCCTTGACTTTCCTTTGACCCTAAACCTAATCCTCTTTGTATTTAAAGGCTCTAGCCACGAAAAAACCACCAAGCTTTAGATTACTTTTGTTTTAGTCTTCTTTAATTTATTGTACTTTTACTTTTTAGAGATCTAATCCATCTTTGTGTTCTTGAAGCTCTTGCTTCTTGAATCTTAGATCCTGGATAATCTCTCTTGTATTTGCACTTGCTTATTTCAATAAAAGTTGTTTAATTTCATCTCCTCTTTCTTATGATGTCTCTTTTATTGCATTTGCTTGTGTTTACATTCATGTGTAGTGAGTAGTTACCCATTGGGGTTTGAGATGGGATAGATTAGAGGTTTCATATGCTTAATCCTTCTAGCTTATGGTCTTAATCTAGATTCTCTCTCTTTTGGATAGATCTTAAGGCTACATGACCACTACCCCTGGCTTGTAAGTCCTTAGGCGACTCCCCACACGAAAGTGATGGCATTCGCTGGAAAAGATCCACTAAGAGCTCCAATATCTCTTGCTCTAGACAATAGAGGTCTAAGGGGTTGGATGGATTAGTTTGGGCAATGATCCTATAGCCTCCAAGGTTTGATTCTCACTGGCTAACCCCCTGTTTCTGAGATCATTCCTTGGTTGATAGCCTCCACCTTGGGAAAGGGTTGGCTAGGCATTGAGAAGCCCAATATCAAGAGAAGCCTTAAAGTGTGGGAGAGTGGGGAAGGTGGATTCGATCGAGTTATGGGGAAGAGGGTTGTTTTGAGATGTGTGGTTGAGATTAAAAGGTGAAATAAAAGGGGGACAAGAAGCTAGGGTTTTTCTGATCAAATTCAGAAAGTGGGGGGCCAAAATTAACTAGTGGGACCCACTCCCTTGACCGAGGAAAACGGTTAGAAATTTGAAATTCAAAAACTTACCTTGGTCGAGTTGCGGAACTCGATCGAGTTGCCCTGGTTTCTAGCTCGATCGAGCTGTCGGTCGAGCTGGCTCCCTTGACACCTAAACTTAACTTATTCGAAGATTAAAACACAGAATACTAGAAGAAATTGCATAAATAGAATATGTACAAGGATAAACATGGGACTTCCTCCCAAGTGAGCTTGTTTTAGGTCCCATAGCTTGACCTTTACCTTCTAGGCATTGGTTGAGCTAGTCCCACCATCAAGGGTGATAGTGAGGACTTGAGACAGAAGCTCCTTTAGCTTGGTTGGGTCCTTGGACTGTTTTGAAGTCACTATGGCCTTGGCTCTAGAGAATGGTTATCAACCAAGGAATGATCTCAGAAACAGGGGGTTAGCCAGTGAGAATCAAACCTTGGAGGCTATAGGATCATTGCCCAAACTAATCCATCCAACCCCTTAGACCTCTATTGTCTAGAGCAAGAGATATTGGAGCTCTTAGTGGATCTTTTCCAGCGAATGCCATCACTTTCGTGTGGGGAGTCGCCTAAGGACTTACAAGCCAGGGGTAGTGGTCATGTAGCCTTAAGATCTATCCAAAAGAGAGAGAATCTAGATTAAGACCATAAGCTAGAAGGATTAAGCATATGAAACCTCTAATCTATCCCATCTCAAACCCCAATGGGTAACTACTCACTACACATGAATGTAAACACAAGCAAATGCAATAAAAGAGACATCATAAGAAAGAGGAGATGAAATTAAACAACTTTTATTGAAATAAGCAAGTGCAAATACAAAGAGATTATCCAGGATCTAAGATTCAAGAAGCAAGAGCTTCAAGAACACAAAGATGAGGATTAGATCTCTAAAAAGTAAAAGACAATAAATTAAAAGAAGCTAAAACAAAAGTAATCTAAAGCTTGGTGGTTTTTTCGTGGCTAGAGCCTTTAAATACAAAGAGGATTAGGTTTAGGGTCAAAGGGAAGTCAAGGGGGAAGCAACATTTTTCGGGTTTGACTTTGACTCCCCAGCTCGATCGAGTTGAAGCTTGGCCGGTCGAGTTGAGGAACTCGACCGGTTGGTCGAGTACGGTCGAGCTGGTCTTCAAGATGGCTTCTCCCTTCTTCCTTTGCGTATCCAGTTGAGCTGCTTCCATGTGCCAAGTCCCTCCATGCTCCTCATGTCCCATATGCTCCAGAATGCTCCAAAAGACCTATTTCAAAGGACCAAACATGCATATGTATGCAAATGCAACCTAAAACTAACATGAATGCATAAGAAGAGAAAAGGAACAAGATATGATGCAAATGAAGCTAAAACTATGCAAAAGATGCATAAAAGATGTGCTAAAACTATGTAAAATGCAAGTACATCAATGATCCCCATCAATGATTCTATGCCTGAAGAACAGCTTATGGCAATCATGATCTTGAAGGAGAGTTTTGATGAGAAAGCCAGGCTGGAAGAAGTTAAGGCTCTGCGTGATGAGAATTTGCCATGGTATGCTGATATAGTGAACTTCATGGTGTCCGGAGAAGTCCCTAGTAGCTTTGATGCTTACAAGAGAAAGAAATTCTTCAAGGATGCTAGGCATTACTATTGGGATGAGCCCTACCTGTACAAGAGAGGACCAGACAGCATTTACAGAGATGCATTGCTGAAGAGGATGTGCAAGGAGTTCTAGAGCATTGCCATGGGTCAGTTTACGGAGGTCACTTTGCTACATTCAAAACAGCAACTAAGGTTTGCAATCTGGTTTATGGTGGCCTACTTTGTTTAAGGATGCAGCAGACTACATTGCCAAGTGTGATCCGTGCCAAAGGAAAGGAGGGATCACCAAGAGGGACGAGATGCCACTAAACCCAATTCTAGAGGTTGAGATCTTTGATGTATGGGGAATAGACTTCATGGGACCTTTCAAACGGGCACAACTACATTTTGGTTGCTGTAGACTATGTGTCCAAATGGATTGAAGCCATTCCCTGCCCAACCTGTGACGCCAAGGTGGTTGTCAAGCTTTTCAGAACCATCATCTTTCCAAGGTTCGGCATCCCAAGGGTTGTTATTTCGGATGGAGGCTCCCATTTCATCAACAAGGTGTTTGAAAAGTTGATGAGAAGCCATGGAGTCAAACACAAGGTCGCCACACCTTATCACCCTCAAACCAGTGGGCAAGTTGAAGTCTCCAACAGACAGATCAAGGCCATATTGGAGAAGACTGTGAGCTTCACTAGGAAAGACTGGGCAGCAAGGCTTGATGAGGCACTTTGGGCTTATAGAACAGCCTACAAAACCCCCATTGGAAGGTCTCCTTTCAATTTGCTGTATGGGAAGGACTGCCACTTACCTGTGGAGGTCGAATATAAGGCTTTATGGGCAGTAAAGATGCTGAACTTTGATATAAAGGCAGCACAAGAAAGGAGGGTAATGAACTTGTTTGAGCTGGAGGAGATAAGAATGAATGCCTATGAGAACTCTAGGATTTACAAGATGAGAACCAAGGCAGCCCACGACAAACTGATTCGCCTTAAGGACTTCAAGGTTGGGGACAGTGTGCTCTTGTATAACTCCAAGCTAAGGTTGTTTCCCGGGAAGCTGAGGTCAAAGTGGGCGGGACCATTCAAGATTCACGAAGTTCTACCCTATGGGTCCCTCACTTTACTCAATCAAGAGGGGAAGGAATTCACAGTGAATGGACATAGATGCAAGCCATATCTAGGAATGACCCCCACAGAGGAGATCATCACTCCTCTAGAAGATCCAACCCCGGCCTAAAAGGGGTAAGGTCAAGCTAAGAGACCTAAAACAAGCTCACTTGGGAGGAATTCCCATGTCTATCTTATGTATTTATACTTTATCCTTTTATTTTATGATTTTTCTTGGCTAGTCTCACAGGAGCAGGTTTTAGGAAGAAGAGTGGCTAACTCGAGGCACAACTCGATCGAGTCAAGAGCAAGCTCGATCGAGTGAGCCGAACCCAGTCGAGTGGAGCGTCCTGATGGCCGTCTACCATCTCCAGACCACGACCTAGCCTCCCAGTTCTTTGGGGGGCACTGAGGTATCCAAACACCAACCCTTGTATATACCATTTCATATTTTCTTGCATTTGTTCTTGTTTTTTCTTGGTTTTGCCCTCTTGAATCTTTCACTAAATTTTTCTCACACAAGGGACTGTGTGATTTAAGTTTGGGGGAGGGTTCAAGAGATGATTTAACCTTGTTTTCTTTGTTCTTAGTTTTTCATTTATCTTTTGCATAGAAAAACCAAAAAAATCATAAAATTTTCAAAAAATCCAAAAATATTTTCATCTTTTTGCATTCATATTTGTTAGACTTGTTTAGGATTGCATTTTTCACTTGCATTGTTGATTTGACTTTGAAAACTTGTCCATCTTTTGCGATTTCTTGAGTGCCCTGTTTTTAGATTCTTTTGTGCATTAGGGTGAGATTGATTGAGCAGCAAGAACCATGTTTATCTTGATCATATCACTGCATGCACATCTCATTCAACCATTGCTGTGATTTGATGCATTTCCCTATCTATTTGAACCATAACTTGATCTTTAATTACCAATGCTTGCATTTGATTTCAACTCATGGCTACCACATACATATCTGGACATTCTTTACCTATTTTCATATCCCTTTGCTTGTCCAGATAGCTGATCTCCATCTTTGAGACAGTTACCACACCTTAAACCTAAGCCTTTTCATTTCAAACCCCATTTTATCTCTTGTGCGAATGTGAGAACCTTTCTTGGCTTTGCTTAGCATAAGGTGTTGTGTTTAAACCGGCAGGGGCAGTAGTTCTAGTTGTCTAGTTCTCTTGGGATTGTTTTCAGGCTAAGTTTGGGGGTGCCAACTCGAGCTCGATCGAGTTGGGTGTAAAAACCAGAAAAGTGGTAAAAGTTGGGAAAAACCCAAAGGAAAAAGAGTTTAGTTAAGTCCAGGGAGTTGGCAGTGTTAAAAAGGGTCTAGTAAAGGTTTGGGAAGTTAAAAAAGGAAAGTAAAAAGGGTTCTAAGTAGAATGAAAAGAAGGCAAAGCCTCAAGTGTCAAAAAGGAAAGAAAAGTTCCCTAAGTGTTTAGAAAATCCCAAACCGCTAGATGTTACCTCAAGAAGCCTCTCCCTAGGAAGTTCTTAAAAGAAAAGTGAGCAAAGCTCCTCAGTTTCAAAGGCGAAATGCCAAAAAGGGTAGTTAGGATTTTGTTCTAAAAAGCTCTAAGTGTTGAACTCGATCGAGTTAGGATTAGGCGGCTCGAGCTGCTGTTCTTGCATCATCTTTGGTTCTAACACTTAGCCTTCTGCCAAAGCAAAGCCACTTTCTTGAGAGATCCCTGTTACTAAACCACCATACAAAAGAGACCCTCTTTGTCTCTTAACCCATAAACCCTTGAAACCAAATGAGTTGATTGATCTTGCATGTTTTTGGTTCACTGTTTTTGCTTAATGAATGTTAAAGGGATTTGCTGATTTGAATGCATTGTTTGAGTGACTGTGAAGTGGGATTGATGTTGATAAGCATGGTTAAATCTTAATGAATATCTCTCACCTTGTTGCATTCTAGAATCTCTAAGTTGGACATTTAGCAAATCGCTTTTGAGGACATGTTTTTAAGTGTTGAATCAGCTTTTTTCAAACCTCATCTCTTTCTTGTTCTATTTGTTTGCTTGAGGGCAAGCAAAGTTCAAGTTTGGGGGTGTTGATGTACTTGCATTTTACATAGTTTTAGCACATCTTTTATGCATCTTTTGCATAGTTTTAGCTTCCATTTGCATCATATCTTGTTCCTTTTCTCTTCTTATGCATTCATGTTAGTTTTAGGTTGCATTTGCATACATATGCATGTTTGGTCCTTTGAAATAGGTCTTTTGGAGCATTCTGGAGCATATGGGACATAGGAGCATGGAGGGACTTGGCACATGGAAGCAGCTCAACTGGATACGCAAAGGAAGAAGGGAGAAGCCATCTTGAAGACCAGCTCGACCGTCTACTCGACCAACCGGTCGAGTTCCTCAACTCGACCGGCCAAGCTTCAACTCGATCGAGCTGAGAAGTCAAAGTCAAACCCGAAAAATGTTGCTTCCCCCTTGACTTTCCTTTGACCCTAAACCTAATCCTCTTGTATTTAAAGGCTCTAAGCCACGAAAAAACCACCAAGCTTTAGATTATTTTGTTTTAGTTTCTTTTAATTTATTGTCTTTTACTTTTTAGAGATCTAATCCCATCTTTGTGTTCTTGAAGCTCTTGCTTCTTGAATCCTAGATCCTGGATAATCTCTTTGTATTTGCACTTGCTTATTTCAATAAAAGTTGTTTAATTTCATCTCCTCTTTCTTATGATGTCTCTTTTATTGCATTTGCTTGTGTTTACATTCATGTGTAGTGAGTAGTTACCCATTAGGGTTTGAGATGGGATAGATTAGAGGTTTCATATGCTTAATCCTTCTAGCTTATGGTCTTAATCTAGATTCTCTCTCTTTTGGATAGATCTTAAGGCTACATGACCACTACCCCTGGCTTGTAAGTCCTTAGGCGACTCCCCACACGAAAGTGATGGCATTCGCTGGAAAAGATCCACTAAGAGCTCCAATATCTCTTGCTCTAGACAATAGAGGTCTAAGGGGTTGGATGGATTAGTTTGGGCAATGATCCTATAGCCTCCAAGGTTTGATTCTCACTGGCTAACCCCCTGTTTCTGAGATCATTCCTTGGTTGATAGCCTCCACCTTGGGAAAGGGTTGGCTAGGCATTGAGAAGCCCAATATCAAGAGAAGCCTTGATACAAGGAGTTTTAAGAGCTAGATTGATTAAGTGTAGATTCCTTTGATTGCAAAACCCTGTCTTGAACCCTAATTCTCTCTTTATCTTGTTAAAGTCGTCACCTTTAGCTTTGTTTGTCTCAACTCGTCCCTAAACTCGATCGAGCTGGTACTTTGCTCTACTCGACTCGAGCTCTTGGTCGAGCTGACACTTCACTGCTTTGTTTACTTTTATTGCACTGCTTTTCATTTTTTTAGGTTGTTAGTGTTACTTCAAATCTATAACTGCTTGCTTGACTTTCCTGGTTGTTTCATATTCTCAAAGAGTGACAAGTTTCCCATTTTGGATTGATAACCTCTTATACTTCAATGACTATGATGGTTAAGAGGAATTGATTGATTGTGATTGCACCATACCATTCATCTTTATTCACCCCTGTTTGCATTCCACCTCATATCATCATCCTTCTTCATATCATTTCACATCCACACAAAATCCTATCATCAGTAATCCTAGGCATGGATTGGTTATCTAGCTAAAAAGCTCAGCTAGATTGTGGAAGAGGAAAGGTCACCATTGTAAGGTCAGTGAGACCGGTGATTACGTACTAAGGAATCAGTCCTAGTACGGCAGTGTCATTGGTAGCAGCGCTACGAGTTGAGAAGCAACTGGAGAGTGCAGAGGCCTATCTAGTTGCGATCAGTGTGGTGGAAGAGGAAGAGGATAAGGAATTAGAAGTGGGAGATATTCCGGTGGTGTGTGAGTATGGGGATGTATTCACGGCGTTAACTGAATTGCCCCCACCACGGAAGAATCCATTCACTATTAACTTGGAGTCAGGGACGGCACCAATAGCTAGGGCACCATATCGTATGGCCCCAGCTTGCTTGCTTTTACTTTGTTCTTGCTTGTTACTCTTTCTAGAGAGGATTCGAATCTCTGTTCTTATGAATATGAATTCGTGTTCCTTCTCTATGTCTGAGTAGTTTACTTGTTAAGTGATAGGAAGTCAAAGGATAGCATTCATGTATGCTTGATGATTGATCACAATTAGGGTTTTACTTATAATCTCCATCTTTGCTTATACTTAATGCTTGTTGTTAATCTGGCCAATTAGCATATGCCTTTAGGTTGATTTGAGCCTCGACAGTGCTGTATCATTCGCCTGAACTAGTATTTGGTGGGCAATCTCTTTTAGACTGCGAAAGTTGATCTACTTGTAGGTTGTGAACAATTGATCTTGATCGAACTAATGCTTGATTTAATCACCTAGGGACATACCAAAAGTTTAGCGACTAGGTAGATTAACAAAGGGGTCGGAGCCTCGACAGTGGAATGATCATACCATAGTGTTTCAAGTTCTAGATTAGCACCTAAGTGCGGTAACCCTAATTGATTGATTTCATGCTTCTTGAATTGCTTATCTCAAGACTATCCTATTGCTTAGCCTTTCTCTCCTATTGATCTCACTTTCTTTATTACTTGCATGCTTTACTTTCTCTGCACTCAACCAACTTATACTTTTGCCCTAGCTTGTTCTCAAACTCATAACTTGTAGTGTGCAATCTGGTCCTTGTGTTCGATACCCGTTTACTACTTCTGACCTGTGCACTTGCAGAATCAGGGATAGGAAAGGGGAAGACCTGATCCCGCGATCAAGTTTTTGGCGCCGTTGCCGGGGACCAATTCGCACCTACAAGCTCTTGCAAGAGAGCTAGTCTAGGGTTTCATCTTTTCCTTTTTGTTTTTGTTATTTTTCCTTTTTTCTTTGATTTGTTTTTCCTTTTTGGTTTTTCCTTTTTGTTTTTAGCTTTTCAGGTTTTCCTAGTTAGATATGGAGAAGGAGCCACAAGCCTCTTCCCCTATAAAGGCGATGCCAATTCGCCACATACCACCTCAAAGCACCTCTTGAGCGAACAAGAGATGTTAAGCCCTCAAGCACCACCACCTTCATGGGATAGTCCTCCAAGACCATCCACTTTGAAGACAAAGAAGAAACTTCTTCCTTACCTTGAAGCAGCCGACCTGGAGACGTCTAGCCAAGCCGCATCACACCAAGAAGAGTACCTTCTAGCCACACCAGAAGAGGAGATTAACCCTGAGCTGATCGAGTTCGTGAAGAGAGATCAATTCCATGATCTGTTTTCAGAGTATGCGCTGGAGCACATAGATCACTTTGACAATCTTTGTGATTCCTATGGAGTTTTTGACTTTGAGAAGAAGATGATGCTATTCAGCACATCACTAGCTGGACCAGCACTAGATTGGGCGCAGCATGAACCACCTCTACAATCGAGTCATGGATCGATTTTAGAGAAGCTTTCTTGGAAGAGATTTGCAAGGAAACCACCTTTCAAATCCAAGTACCACTACTCTCATCAGCTGGAGAGAGAGCGTGATGAAGAAGAATGGGGAGGCATACCACCTCATCCTGAAGTTTGAATGAAGAGCTAATCAAGCATGTGGAGAGGAATCCTTTCTACAATTCTACTTCAGAATGTGCAAAGGAGCATCTATGCAACTTTGAGCAGCTTTGCCATGACTATGGACTTGGAGACAACCCCAAGAAGATACAACTTTTCCAACTATCTCTAGCTGGACAAGCCAAAGACTGGGCTAAGTTCAATGCCCAACATGCTTTCAAGACTTGGAATGGATACAAAGGAGCTTTCCTCACAGATTTGCTAAAGGTCCTGTTTATGTCCCACCACCACGCCCAAGCTATTCACAACACCATCCATCATCACCAGACATAAACAAGACACCACTTTTCCCAAGGGAGAGCTATCAAGCTGCGCGCCAAACCAAGATTGAAGATATGCTTCAAGAGTACTTGAGAAATCAAGAAGAGAGTACAAAGAAGATGGAGAGAAGAATCGATTTCATCCATGAGAGCCTTGGAAACAAATCTGAAGTCCTATTCAAGCAAGTGATCAAGCTTGATGAAGACATTAAGAAGTTAAGAGAGGATCATGATCGATCTTTGACCCTAGTTAAGCTTGATGTTGCTTCCAAATATCAAGAGTTGCTGAACAAGAGCATGAGAATTGAAGATACTAGCTATGGCAATAGCAAACATCTTGGATCGATCTACAACCGCCTACAAGCCCTTGAAGGATCATCTCATGCCAATTACAAGAGAGAGAGGAGTCCAACACCCAACCACCCTCCCTTTTATTGCAATGCCATCACAAGAAGAAGCACTACTCAAGTCCATGAGGACAATGAAGAAGAAGAAAGAGAGTATGAGGAACAATTGAATGATGAAGATGAAGAGCAGAGCATCGACATCAATGCTTCCCCAAAACAGAGCATGGATACACCAAGCCCTAGAGACCCTCGTTTCTCACCAAGAAGTCAAGCTTCTACACTTCCAAGATGGAAGCAATGCAAAGACCATCACCACCTACTGAAGAAGAAGATACTTGGCAGTATGATCCCATTGATCCCAACAAGATAAGCCCCATGAAGCTTAAAGAGTTCAATGCTAAGGTGAAATCACTTCCATTCTATGTCACTTTTGAAGAAGCTTGGGATAAACATGGTCTAGTGGAGTTCTTTTTCACAACTAGTGAAAACAAAGAAGAGATACACCAACTTTCAGGAAGGCTCGATTTCCCCTTGCCCCTCATGGAGTCAATCAACCACCATCACCACCATCATCACCACCACCCAGTGGTATGTCAATTCCATATCAAGAGAGAAGCTTGCTGAGTTCAATCAGTTTGTCCAAACTCTTCCAGCCAGCATGTCTTTCAAACAAGCTTGGCGCCACTACCCATTCACCACCTTCTTCCACAACTGCAAGGAGACACCTGAGGACATAAAGAGCTTTTTGAGAAAGCTAAAGTTCAGCCACCTTCAAGACCCTCTACAAGATTGAAGACCCAGGTCAATTCTCTATTCCCTGTCAAGTAAATGGTCATTACTTTGATAGAACACTATGCGATTCTGGCTCTTGCATAAACCTCATGCCAACCCAAACCGCCAAACTCCTTGGCATCACACGCTTGCAACCTGCTCAAATTAGTATTGGACTTGCTAACCATACTATAGCCAAGCCAAGAGGAGTTGTTGTTGATGTTCTTCTAGAGATTGGAGATATCAAGATCCCGGTGGACTTTCATGTCATAAACATTCAAGGAGGATGTGACACACCATTGATACTAGGCCGACCCTTTTTGGCCACTGCTGGAGCTGTCATGGACCTTCCAAACCGGCGAATGTCCTTAGCCAATGTTGACAAGACAGTCTTTTACAAGACCATACCATTCATCTCACCAAACAAGCTGTCTTACCTCATCACTGCCCAAGGCCGCCCAAGAGAGCCACCAGACCACACTCAAGGTCACAATGAGACAAGAACTAAAAGACTATGTCTCAGGCCGTGCCCTTACCCCATCTCCAACTAAGAGATCCTATCAGTCAAGCTAATGACTCAAAAAGAAGCGCTGCATGGGAGGCAACCCATGAAAGGTGTTTTTCTTTACTTTTCTTTTCAATTAGTTTTAGTTAATGTCTAGTTTTGTTTTGAGTTTTGGAAACAGGAATCTAAGAACCACACAATGGTAAAGAAGATATACCACAAGAAGAATGTTCATAGTTGGCGCGACTTGATGGCCGAGCAGAACCTCTCCACGCTCGCCCATGTCCTCTCAAGCCGCCCAACACACCATCCCATCTCATTCCATCTGCATCTCACCCATCCCACCTCACCACACTTGCATTCCATCACTACCATCATTCCACTGCATTCACCATTCTTCAAGTAACACCAAATCAGGTTACATCTTTCTTTTTACATTCACAACCACTTTATTACCTCTTTCTTTAACTCCCTTAATTGGATTTTCTTTCACCGGGACGGTGCAAGTTAAGTCTGGGGGGATTGTCGGTACTAATGTGTTTGTTCATGGTTGTTTTGATCTTATAATTGGTTTCTCCTATTATCCTGTGGTTGAAAGAAAGGTCAATAGAAAAAATAAAATGATACCCTAGAAAAGTAGGGAGAAATTGACCTTTCAAAGTTCTGATGTGAGAAAGAGAGAGGAAAGGAACTCATTGCACTCAAAGACAATCTTGGAGAAGATCAAGTGGGTAAGAACAAGTTCAATTGATCGATTTTCCCTTGATAAAGAACTCACGCTTTAAATTTCTGCAAGAGGTTAACAATAGAGAGTTTGGATTGCTGGATGAGACTAGTTGGGTTGGTAATGTTGCTAAACTTGCAGGGTGTATGTGAAGCTAACCTTATGTTGACTATGTTCTTAGTGGAATACAGGAAAGGAACCTTTCACAGGATTTTCAAAGAAGCAAGAGAGTTCCCACGTTTTTCAAAACCTCTTCACTAGTTTAGATTCTTTTTGCTTGGGGACAAGCAAAGATCTAAGTCTGGGGGAGTTGATATACCTCTATTTTACCTACTTTTTATGCTATTTTACTATGGTTTTCTAATGGTTTTCTAGTGGATTCTTGTGTTAAAAGGTAGTTTTTATGGATTTATAGTGCAAAGAGTCATTTTAGGTAAAAAGGTGCATTATGGAGCAAAACAGGAGATTTGGACTCTAAACCAGTTCAATGCCCCTGCATCAACTTTGGATGGAGCTAGAAAAAGATCTACTCAATGGATTTCATCAAGACCAGTTCCCTGCGTGCTCTGATTGAGTTAACTTTCCAACGCAACTGGAATGGCTTCATTTGGATGAGTAGAAAAGGAGTTATAGCCAAAAGAGTGAAGGCTGCTCCAGACGGCTATATCGAGAATCAGCGCCCGAACGCGCAGTCCGGCTGGCCGAGGAACGATGTTCCGCGCTCGGCCAAAACTGTGTCCGTCCGACTGAAGTCTCGGCCAAAGTTCAAACCGTTCGGCCGATCACGCAACACGACCCGGGAAACATTGTCCCGCGGTCGGCCAAGCCAAACGTTTCACGCCACGCCGCGCACGACCATGCCGCGCGAGCCGGGAAACAAGCCTCGCGGCCGCGCAACCTTCGCGTACCACGGCCGATGCATCCGTCCGAGCCGGGAAGAACGTCCCACGTCCGGCCGAGAAACCATCGGCCAAATCTCATCCGCCCCAAGCCGGCCGACCATGAAACATCCGGCCACGACCGTTCCGACTCGGCCCAAGACCCGACTGTCCGGCCGATCGTCCCGACCGACCGTCCGAACGCCGCGGTCGACCCGAAGCCGTTTTTGAAGCCCAATCCGCACAATTCAAGCCCAAAGCCGGCGCCGACCTAGCTAGATTAGGTTTAGCCGTCTTCTATACTTAGAGCATTATAAATACTTCTTTTTAGCCTTGTAACTCAAGAAGGAGAGAGACCACAATCTATTTTACATCTTAATAAAGTTTTGCTTGCTTTTACTTTGTTCTTGCTTGTTACTCTTTCTAGAGAGGATTCGAATCTCTGTTCTTATGAATATGAATTCGTGTTCCTTCTCTATGTCTGAGTAGTTTACTTGTTAAGTGATAGGAAGTCAAAGGATAGCATTCATGTATGCTTGATGATTGATCACAATTAGGGTTTTACTTATAATCTCCATCTTTGCTTATACTTAATGCTTGTTGTTAATCTGGCCAATTAGCATATGCCTTTAGGTTGATTTGAGCCTCGACAGTGCTGTATCATTCGCCTGAACTAGTATTTGGTGGGCAATCTCTTTTAGACTGCGACAGTTGATCTACTTGTAGGTTGTGAACAATTGATCTTGATCGAACTAATGCTTGATTTAATCACCTAGGGACATACCAAAAGTTTAGCGACTAGGTAGATTAACAAAGGGGTCGGAGCCTCGACAGTGGAATGATCATACCATAGTGTTTCAAGTTCTAGATTAGCACCTAAGTGCGGTAACCCTAATTGATTGATTTCATGCTTCTTGAATTGCTTATCTCAAGACTATCCTATTGCTTAGCCTTTCTCTCCTATTGATCTCACTTTCTTTATTACTTGCATGCTTTACTTTCTCTGCACTCAACCAACTTATACTTTTGCCCTAGCTTGTTCTCAAACTCATAACTTGTAGTGTGCAATCTGGTCCTTGTGTTCGATACCCGTTTACTACTTCTGACCTGTGCACTTGCAGAATCAGGGATAGGAAAGGGGAAGACCTGATCCCGCGATCACTAACCAAGGTAACCCACTTATTACCTGTTAGAGGTACAGATAAGGTGGAGATCTTAGCCGACCTATATATCAAGAAAATAGTGAGACTACATGGAGTACCAACGGACATTGTATCCGATCGAGACCCAAGGTTCACTGCAAGATTCTGGCAAGCTTTGCAAGGAGCCTTAGGGACAGAACTTTACATGTGTACAGCGTTTCATCCCGAAACTGATGGTCAGACGGAACGAACAATCCGGACGCTGGAGGATATGCTCAGGCTATGCATACTGGATTGGGCTGGTATGTGGGAAGATCATCTACCCTTGATTGAGTTTTCCTACAACAATAGTTATCATTCCAGCATAGGTATGTCACCGTATGAGGCACTCTACGGAAGACCATGTCGCACTCCTTTGTGCTGGACTGAGATTGGAGAAAAGAGAGTTTGGATTTCCAATGATTGAAGAAACCATGGAAAAGCTTCAGACAATCCGGGCGAACATGAAGAAGGCGCAAGATCGGCAGAAGAAGTATGCAGATCAGAACCGACGAGAAGTGATTTTTACTATTGGCGATTGGGTATACCTTAAGGTATCCGCCCAAAAAGGTAAAGATCGTTTTGGAAGAGTGGGGAATTTAGCTGTGAGATTCATAGGTCCATACCGAGTTATTGGGCATGTGGGAGAACTAGCCTATCGCCTAGACTTACCGGCGGACATGAATCTACATCTTGTGTTTCATGTATCTATGCTACGGAGGCATATACAGAACCCAAATGCTATTGAGCCGGAGCGGGTAGAGGAGTTACAACCTAACCTTACCATTCCAGAGGGTCCAATGAGGTTAGGAATCCGCCGACTCCGCAAGCTGAAATCCCTCAAATTCAAGTGTTTTGGGGAAGACAAAACCGTGAAGTGATCACCTTGGAAGATGAAGAACACTTCCGAAGAAGTTATCCTGAGTTCTTTGAGCAACACAGCTCTACAGAAGGAGGAGAGACATCACAGCCTTAGTACAATTCGGGGACGAATTCTATTAAGGGGGGGGGAGAATGTAATACCCCTCACGATGGCTAAGCACGTGATGGGACGGATAGTTAAAACAACCATCCCACGGAGGATCTATCCCACAAGATATACAAATGTCCCGGGATGGAAGTATCCCGCACATTTCCAAGCAGTTATGTGAAAGCTCAGAAACATGGAAATGACCGAAGGATTAAAATAGGAGATTTCAATTCTCAAGCACGACGGGAACGAAACCCTCCGAACAAGAAAACGTACGAAACCCTTTGGAAAGGGAAACGTACAAAACCCTCTGCAAGAAGAAACGTGGGAAGGAGCACATCATCTCAAGACCAATGGGATGTTGACACCAGCAGCTTAAAGGATAAGAGTGGTCTGAACCAATGAGAAGGCTACACTCAGCTACTGAGTAAGGACGAAGGAGTTCTAGGCCAATCACGTGATGGCAATCAACAGCTGAGGGAAGAAGCCAATGGGAAGGAGCCACTTGATCCAGGAAGATAGGAACAAGGAGGAGATGTTGATGTACTTGCATTTTGCATGGTTTTAGTACATCTTTTATGCATCTTTTGCATAGTTTTAGCATCCTTTAACATCATATCTTGTTCCCTTTCTCTTCTTGTGCATTCATAGTAGTTTTAGATTACTTTTGTTTTAGTTTCTTTTAATTATTGTCTTTTACTTTTTAGAGCTCTAATCCCATCTTTGTGTTCTTGAAGCTCTTGCTTCTTGAATCCTAGATCCTGGATAATCTCTTTTGTATTTGCACTTGCTTATTTCAATAAAAGTTGTTTATCTTTATCTCCTCTTTCATTTGATGTTTATTTCAATGCATTTGGTTGTTTATTTCATTCATGTGTAGTGAGTAGTTACCCATTAGGGTTTGAGATGGGATAGATTAGGGGATCTTTATGCTTAATCCTTCTTGCTTATGTTCTTAATCTAGAAATCTCTCTCTTTTGGGCAAACCTTAAGGCTACATGACCACTACC
The DNA here is from genome assembly GCA_902728155.2 of Microthlaspi erraticum. Classification (NCBI taxonomy): domain Eukaryota; kingdom Viridiplantae; phylum Streptophyta; class Magnoliopsida; order Brassicales; family Brassicaceae; genus Microthlaspi; species Microthlaspi erraticum. Next base: position 42,024 of record CACVBM020001313.1, read on the forward strand.
CCTGGCTTGTATGTCCATAGGCGATTCTCCACATGGAAGTGATGGAAATCGTTGGAAAAGGTCCACTAAGAGCTCCAATAACTCTTGCTCTCGAAATGGAGTTCATAGGGGTTGGATGGATTAGTTTGAGCAATGATCCTATGGCCTCCAAGGCTTGATTCTCACTGGCTAACCCCCTGTTTCTGAGATCAAGTCTTGGTTGATAGCTTTCACCTTGGGAAAGGGTTAGCTAGGCATTGAGAAGCTCAATATCAAGAGATACCTTGATACAAGTTGTTTGAGAGCAAGATTGATTAAGTATAGCCTTCCTCTGATTGTTAAACCCTGTCTTAGACCCTAATTCTCGCATTAGCTTGTTAAAGTCGCTGCCTTTATCGCTTTTTACTTCAACTCGACCCTAAACTCGATCGAGCTCGGTTACTCTGTTCCCACTCGACTCGAGTCCTTGGTCGAGCTGTTGCTCTACTGCTTTATTTACTTACTGCATTGCATTTCTGTTTCATTTAGGTTGTTAGTGTTACCCCATATCATTTACTGCTTGCTTGACTTCCTTGTTATTTCATATCTCATAGAGTGACAACTTCACCCATTTTGGATTGATACCCTTTATGCTATAACGTCTATAATGGTTAAAGGGAATTGTTGACTGTGTTTGTGTTTGCATCTTACCACCTCATCATATACCACTGTTGCATTCCACCACATCTCATTTCATATCTTTCACACCCACACACAAATCCTATCATCAGATGTTCATCCTCAACGAACCAATCACGTTCAGCCATCCAACAGCTTGGGGAATGGACCAATGGGAAGGTGCCATTCGACCCAAGTGGATGGGGATGGGAGAAGCAGCTCCAGGCGTGCTGCCATGCCATTGGTTGCATGCAGAAGCAAGGTGTCGCGTTCTGAAGCCATCAGACGCCACCTCGAGCTTCCGAAAAACCTATATAAAGACCCCCTTGGTCTTCACTTCCAAACCACACCAGAAACTTAAATCTAGAAAGAAAAACTAGAAAGAGAAAGAGAGAGGGCGTGGAGAAGAAGAGAAAGAAGAAGAAAGAGGAGAAGAGAAGAAGATCCAGAGGCGGATCAGCATCGGGCTAGAGCAGGGAGGCTAGGGTCGGGGTCAGCCGGATCGTCTAAAATCTGTGAGTTCCGGTAGCTAGGTTATAGTTTATTTCCTGTTATTGGTTATTGGTTCTGTAGTATAACTCTCTAAACAATAAGGTTTAGTAAAAATTTGTGAGAGTTATGCTGCAGAAATTTCTGTGAATTGTTGTGAGGTTGTGGCGGGTAATCTTCTAGGGAGAGAAGTTATGCCGTCAAACCTCTTGAGTGTTTGAATGCAGGTTATGCATTCGTGATGAGGATCTGGATGGCTATGCCATCTGATCTATTTTGTGGAGGTTCTGGTTGGTAATCTTTCACGCGGGGAAAGCTCTGCTTGCGAGTAATCTTTCACGTAAGGGAGAGCTCTGCCACAGAACCGGGGGTACAAGTATATTAGGGCGTAGCCCATATGCTAGTACCGGCACTTATGGTGTTGATATACCTCTAATTTACCCACTTTTTATACTGTTTTAGCATTGTTTTCTAATGGTTTTTGGCAGGTTTTCTATCTAAAAAGGTAGTTTTACTGTGTTTATAGTGTCTAGAGTCTAAACAGGTGAAATGATGCATTTTGGAGCAAAACCATAGGATTTGCACTTCAAGCAGCTCCATGCACAAGCACCAACTTTAAGAGGGCCCAGAAAAAGATCTACTCAATGGATTTCATCAAGACCAGTTCCCTGCGTGCTCTGATTGAGTTAACTTTCCAACGCAATTGGAATGGCTCATTTGGATGAGTAGAAAAGGAGTTACAACCAAAAGAGTGAAGACTGTCCAGACGGCTCTATCGAGAATCAGCGCCCAACCGCGCAGTCCGGCTGGCCGAGGAACGAATGTTCCGCGCTCGGCCAAAACCGTGTCCGTCCGACTGAAGTCTCGGCCAAAGTCCAAACCACTCGGCCGATCACGCACGACCCGGGAAACATGTCCCGCGGTCGGCCAAGCCAACGTCACGCCACACCGCGCACGACCAGCGCGCGAGCCGGGAAACAAGCCTCGCGGCCGCGCAACCTTCCGCGTACCACGGCCGATGCATCCGTCCGAGCCGGGAAAGAACGTCCCACGTCCGGCCGAGAATTCATCGGCCAAATCTCATCCGCTCGACCACGCCGGCCGACCCGAATCCGTCCGACCCGACCGTTCCGACTCGCCCACGACCCGACTGTCCGGCCGATCGTCCCGACCGACCGTCCCAACGCCGCGGTCGACCCGAAGCCCGTTTTGAAGCCCAAACTTATGTTTTCAAGCCCGGCTTAACCCTAAGCCGCCTCTAGAAAGACCTAGCACTATATATATATTTTTAGCCTCTTGTGAAAGAGAGCCGCCCTTGTATTTCGATTTCCTACTCTAAGTTTTATTGCAATCATGTTTTCTTCATCTCTATGTGTGTTTGCTTTGATCATGTCTGAGTAATCCACTAGTTAGGTTGCTAGGGTTACTATTCAATGAGTTGCTTGCATGATCTTTGATTTCAATGATTAGCTAGGGATTATATTAGAGTCTTTGTCTCGTCTTGTGCACTTAACTAATGCTGATTGCTTTACCGCGCATCTAGTAATCCGATCTTAGGTTGATTTGAGCCTCGACAGTGCTGTATCATTCGCCGGACATATTCTTTGACAAGCTAGGTTTCTTAGACTGCGAAAGTTGATCTATCTATATCTAGTGAACTGTATCAGAACCTATTCATTCTAATGCTTGATTTAATCACCTAGGGACATACCAAAAGTTTAGCGACTAGGTAGATTAACAAAGGAGCCGGAGCCTCGAAAGTGGAATGGTTTTATATTCGTGATCTGTGTTCTAGATGGTTCTTAATATCCCAATATCCCTAATCAATTAATCTATCATTGTTTCATTGATCATTGCTTGCTTCTCTGCGATAGCCCCTATGACCTAGCGCTTTTCCTTTATTGCTTTACAACCTCGTTATACTTGCTAGTTCGGTTCACCATTACAACCTCAATCATACTTTTGTTTTAGCTTGATCCAAAATCCATAGTTTCAAAGTGTACTCAATAGCCAGTCCTTGTGTTCGATACCCATACTTCCGCGATCTGTGCACTTGCAGAGGTCTAGGAGTTTGGTAAAACCTGACTCCGCATCAAGTTTTTGGCGCCGTTGCCGGGGACTGCAGCAGTACCTTTGGAACTCGACTAGGATCTAGTCTAGAACCTTTTCCTGTTTTGCTTTTCTTTTGCTTTTGAATTTTTAGTTTTTGATTTCTTTTCTTTGATTTTTGCTTTTGTTTTTGTTTTTCCCTTTTGATTTAACTTGTTTCCTAGACTCTTTTCAGGTGCATGACTAGGAGGTCCAACAAGGACAACCTAGTTGAACATCCAGAGATAGACAAGCTTGAGAAGCAACTTAGGAAGCAAAAGCCCAAGAGATGGCCGACGAAGCAGCTCGCGCTCACGCCGCTGAAGTGGCGCGCGCTCAAGAAGAAGGAAGAGATCCACCTCCTCCTCCTCCTAATCCACAAGACCCTGCTGGAGATGTGAATGTGCACAACCTCAAGCGGAGCACCAAACAATCGGAGACTATGACTCTGCCGATGCTTTCTTCATGGATAGAAACCCTATCCATCCACCACTTCCTGCAAGGAATGACTATGAGATCAAGCCTCAGATCATAGCATTGGTTAGACAGAACCAATTCAATGGCCTTCCAGCTGAGCACCTCTTGATCACATAGAAAACTTTGAAGAAATTTGCAGCACTACAAGATCCAATGGAGTCTCTGCTGACTACCTTAAGTGCAAGCTCTTTTCATTCTCTCTTGGCGACAAAGCTTCAAGATGGTTGAAGTCTCTGCCAGCTCACTCCATTACCACTTGGGATGAGTACAAGGCCGCTTTCATCAACCACTTCTACACCAAGCAAAGATCAATTTCTGTAAGGAACAAGATCTCCAACTTTCGCCAAGCCAACAATGAATCTTTCTATGAGGCGCTAGATCGATTCAAGGAGTACATTAGGGACTGCCCTAATCATGGTTTCAATGAGGGAAACCTATGGAACATCTTCTATCGTGGCATAGACCACAAGTACAAGCTTTCATTGGACACTGCAAGCAATGGAAACTTCATGACCAAGACTGTTGATGAAGCTAAGGTTCTTATTGAGAATCTTGCAGCTAGTGATTGTAACAACTGTCCTGATTATGACCGCTCAAGCCGCACCACTACTAGCTCCCCTGATTCTTTTCAAATGACTGAACTCAAGAACATGATGGCTCAAGTTCTTAAGGGACAGCTCAAGCATATCAATGCAATAGAAGGGATGAGTGATGCTAATGAAGACCCATCAAGAGAATGCATGGGAGATTTCTCTAATGAAGCCAATGAAGAAGATGTGAACTACATTGGAAACTATGGGAACAAGGGATACAATCCAAGCTATCGCCCAAACCCCAACATGTCTTATAGAAACCCCAATGTGGAGAATCCTCAAGACCAAGTGTATCCTCCAAGGTATCCACAACAACAAAGACCTCCTTACCAATCTCAAGGAAGTCAATTTCAGCCAAGGCAAGGATATGAGCAGAGATCATCATATCCGCCCAAGGAGCCATATGCTTCTTCACCAAATCAAGCTCCTCCAAACCAACAAGGTGGGAGATTTGAAGGAATCCTCCAACAGATCATGGATGGCCAGAAGAGAAACAAAAGAGATGTATGAGAAGATGGACACTTTGTTCAGCAATCTCAACACCAAGTATGATGCTGTTGCCACTCATGTGAAGAAACTAGAGACTCAAGTCACTCAAACTATGGAAGCTTGATGATAGGATTTTGTGTGGATGTGAATGATATGAATGAAGGATGATATGAGGTGGAATGCAAACAGGGTGAATAAAGATGAAATGGTGCAATCACAATCAATCAATTCCTCTTAACCATCATAGTCATTGAAGTATAAGAGGTTATCAATCCAAAATGGGAAACTTGTCACTCTTTGAGAATATGAAACAACCAGAAGTCAAGCAAGCAGTTAATAGATTTGAAGTAACACTAACAACCTAAAAAAATGAAAAGCAGTGCAATAAAAGTAAACAAAGCAGTGAAGTGTCAGCTCGACCAAGACTCGAGTCGAGTCAGAGCAAAGTACCAGCTCGATCGAGTTTAGGGACGAGTTGAGACAAACAAAGCTAAAGGTGACGACTTTAACAAGATAAAGAGAGAATTAGGGTTCAAGACAGGGTTTTGCAATCAAAGGAATCTACACTTAATCAATCTAGCTCTTAAAACTCCTTGTATCAAGGCTTCTCTTGATATTGGGCTTCTCAATGCCTAGCCAACCCTTTCCCAAGGTGGAGGCTATCAACCAAGGAATGATCTCAGAAACAGGGGGTTAGCCAGTGAGAATCAAACCTTGGAGGCTATAGGATCATTGCCCAAACTAATCCATCCAACCCCTTAGACCTCTATTGTCTAGAGCAAGAGATATTGGAGCTCTTAGTGGATCTTTTCCAGCGAATGCCATCACTTTCGTGTGGGGAGTCGCCTAAGGACTTACAAGCCAGGGGTAGTGGTCATGTAGCCTTAAGATCTATCCAAAAGAGAGAGAATCTAGATTAAGACCATAAGCTAGAAGGATTAAGCATATGAAACCTCTAATCTATCCCATCTCAAACCCTAATGGGTAACTACTCACTACACATGAATGTAAACACAAGCAAATGCAATAAAAGAGACATCATAAGAAAGAGGAGATGAAATTAAACAACTTTTATTGAAATAAGCAAGTGCAAATACAAAGAGATTATCCAGGATCTAGGATTCAAGAAGCAAGAGCTTCAAGAACACAAAGATGGGATTAGATCTCTAAAAAGTAAAAGACAATAAATTAAAAGAAACTAAAACAAAATAATCTAAAGCTTGGTGGTTTTTTCGTGGCTTAGAGCCTTTAAATACAAGAGGATTAGGTTTAGGGTCAAAGGAAAGTCAAGGGGGAAGCAACATTTTTCGGGTTTGACTTTGACTTCTCAGCTCGATCGAGTTGAAGCTTGGCCGGTCGAGTTGAGGAACTCGACCGGTTGGTCGAGTAGACGGTCGAGCTGGTCTTCAAGATGGCTTCTCCCTTCTTCCTTTGCGTATCCAGTTGAGCTGCTTCCATGTGCCAAGTCCCTCCATGCTCCTTATGTCCCATATGCTCCAGAATGCTCCAAAAGACCTATTTCAAAGGACCAAACATGCATATGTATGCAAATGCAACCTAAAACTAACATGAATGCATAAGAAGAGAAAAGGAACAAGATATGATGCAAATGGAAGCTAAAACTATGCAAAAGATGCATAAAAGATGTGCTAAAACTATGTAAAATGCAAGTACATCAACACCCCCAAACTTGAACTTTGCTTGCCCTCAAGCAAACAAATAGAACAAGAAAGAGATGAGGTTTGAAAATAAGCTGATTCAACACTTAAAAACATGTCCTCAAAAGCGATTTGCTAAATGTCCAACTTAGAGATTCTAGAATGCAACAAGGTGAGAGATATTCATTAAGATTTAACCATGCTTATCAACATCAATCCCACTTCACAGTCACTCAAACAATGCATTCAAATCAGCAAATCCCTTTAACATTCATTAAGCAAAAACAGTGAACCAAAAACATGCAAGATCAATCAACTCATTTGGTTTCAAGGGTTTATGGGTTAAGAGACAAAGAGGGTCTCTTTTGTATGGTGGTTTAGTAACAGGGATCTCTCAAGAAAGTGGCTTTGCTTTGGCAGAAGGCTAAGTGTTAGAACCAAAGATGATGCAAGAACAGCAGCTCGAGCCGCCTAATCCTAACTCGATCGAGTTCAACACTTAGAGCTTTTTAGAACAAAATCCTAACTACCCTTTTTGGCATTTCGCCTTTGAAACTGAGGAGCTTTGCTCACTTTTCTTTTAAGAACTTCCTAGGGAGAGGCTTCTTGAGGTAACATCTAGCGGTTTGGGATTTTCTAAACACTTAGGGAACTTTTCTTTCCTTTTTGACACTTGAGGCTTTGCCTTCTTTTCATTCTACTTAGAACCCTTTTTACTTCCTTTTTTAACTTCCCAAACCTTTACTTTTGGAGAGTATATGAAACCTAAGATCTGATGCTAGTTGATCAGAAAAGCAAGCAGCAATGAATTCAAGCAGAGGCGAAGATGCGATATATAAAACCCTAGGCTTCTAACAACCTATCAAACCATGAACTCTTTGATAGATCTCACAACCTAACTAGTGAATTACTCAGACATAATCAAAGCAAAAACACAAAGAGATGAAGAAAACATGATTGCAATAAAACTCAAGTATGAAATCGTGATACAAGGCGGCTCTCTCTTCACAAGAGGCTAAAAAGCTATATATATAGTGCTAGGTCTTTTGAGGCGGCTTAGGGTTAAGCCGGGCCTTGAAAATATGAAATCGGGCTTCAAAACGGGCTTCGGGTCGACCGCGGCGTTGGGACGGTCGGCGGGACGATCGGCCGGACAGTCGGATCGTGGGCGAGTCGGAACGGTCGTGGCCGGATGATTCTTCGGTCGGCCGGCGTGGTCGGACGGGTGAGGACTTTGGCCGATGGTTTCTCGGCCGGACGTGGGACGTTCTTTCCCGGCTCGGACGGATGCATCGGCCGTGGTACGCGAAGTGGGTTGCGCGGCCGCGAGGCTTGTTCCCCGGCTCGCGCGGCATGGTCGTGCGCGGCGTGGCGTGAAACGGTTGTAGCTTGGCCGACCGCGGGCATGTTTCCCGGGTCGTGATTGTGATCGGCCGGTCGGTTTCGAACTTTGGCCGAGACTTCAGACGGACGGATATGACTTTGGCCGAGCGTGGAACGTTCGTTCCTCGGCCAGCCGGACTGCGCGGTTGGGCGCTGATTCTCGATAGAGCCGTCTGGACAGTCTTCACTCTTTTGGTTATAACTCCTTTTCTACTCATCCAAATTAGGCCGTTCCAGTTGCGTTGGAAAGTTAACTCAATCAGAGCACGCAGGGAACTGGTCTTGATGAAATCCATTGAGTAGATCTTTTTCTGGGCCCTCTTAAAGTTGGTGCTTGTGCATGGAGCGGCTTGAAGTGCAAATCCTATGGTTTTGCTCCAAAATGCATCATTTCACCTGTTTAGACTCTAGACACTATAAACACAGTAAAACTACCAAAAACCATTAGAAAACAATGCTAAAACAGTATAAAAAGCATGTAAAATAGAGGTATATCAACGTCCCGACCAGTCCGGTGGACACAAAGCCGATTTTGAAGCCCGTTTAACACGATTTAAAGCCCAATTACCATGCCGACTTTATAAACCTAGGTCTAGCTGCTCTTCTATACTTAGAGCATTATAAATACATCTTTTAGCCTTGTAACTCAAGAAGGAGGGAGAGACCTCGATTTACTTTTACATCTTTAATAAAGTTCTTGCTTGTACTTTGCTTTTGGTTGTTCTCTTACTAGAGAGGATTTCGGATCTCTGTTCTTATGAATATGAATTCGATCTCCTTCTTTATGTCTGAGTAGTTTACTTGTTAAGTGATAGGAAATCAAAGGATAATATTCATGTTTGCTTGATAATCGATTATGATGAATTAGGGTTTTACATAAACTCTTCACCTTTACTTGTGTGCAAAGCTTGTTGTTAATCTGGCCAATTAGCATATGATCATGGGTAAACTTGAGCCACGGAAGTGTTGAATCATTCGCCTGAACTAATATTTGGTGGGCAATCACTTTTAGACTGCAACAGTTGATCTACTTGTAGGTTGTGAACAATTGAGACTCATTCGCTTTAATGTTTGATTTAATCATCTAGGGACATACTGATGATAGGATTTGTGTGTGTGATGTGATGATAAGATATGAAATGTAAATGAGGTGGAATGCAACAGTGGTAAATGAAGATGGGATGGTATGGTGCAAACACAATCACAATCAATCAATTCCCCTTAACCATCATAGTCATTGAAGTATAAGGGGTATCAATCCATAAGGGTGAAATGTTACTCTATGAGGATATGCAATCACAAGGAAGTCAAGCAGACAGTAAATAAGATGATAACAACTCAAACAACCTAATGAAACAGAAATGCAATGCAAAAAGTAAAGAAAGCAGTAAAGCAAGCAGCTCGACCAAGGACTCGATCGGTCGAGTTGAGGGTCGAGTTAGCGTAAAAAGCGATAAAGGCAGGAACTTTAACAAGCTAATGCGAATATTAGGGTCTAAGACAGGGTCTTACAATCAGGGAAGACTATACTTAATCAATCTTGCTCTCAAACAACTTGTATCAAGGTATCTCTTGATATTGAGCTTCTCAATGCCTAGCTAGCCCTTTCCCAAGGTGAAAGCTATCATCCAAGACATGATCTCAGAAACAGGGGGTTAGCCAGTGAGAGTCAAGCCTTGGAGGCAGTAGGATCATTGCTCAAACTAATCCATCCAACACCTATGAACTCCATTTCGAGAGCAAGGTTTATTGGAGCTCTTAGTGGACATTTTCAAGCGATTTCCCAACACTTCCATGTGGAAAATCGCCTATGAACATACAAGCCAGGGATAGTGGTCATGTAGCCTTAAGGTTTGTCCAAAAGAGAGAGATTTCTAGATTAAGAACATAAGCAAAAGAGATTAAGCATAAGAATCCCCTAATCTAGCCCATCTTGGACCCTAAAGGTAACTACTCACTACACATGAATGAAAACACAATCAAATGCAATGAAGAAGACATTAAACGAAAGAGGGAAAGAAACTAAAGAACTTTTATTGAAATAAGCAAGTTGATGATAGGATTTTAGGTGGATGTGATAATATGATATGAACGAAGGATATGAGATGAGGTGGAATGCAAACAGGGGTGAATAAAGATGATATGGTATGGTGCAATCACAATCAATCAATTCCTCTTAACCATCATAGTCATTGAAGTATAAGAGGTTATCAATCCAAAATGGGAAACTTGTCACTCTTTGAGAATATGAAACAACCAGAAGTCAAGCAAGCAGTTATAGATTTGAAGTAACACTAACAACCTAAAAAAATGAAAAGCAGTGCAATAAAAGTAAACAAAGCAGTGAAGTGTCAGCTCGACCAAGAGCTCGAGTCGAGTAGAGCAAAGTACCAGCTCGATCGAGTTTAGGGACGAGTTGAGACAAACAAAGCTAAAGGTGACGACTTTAACAAGATAAAGAGAGAATTAGGGTTCAAGACAGGGTTTTGCAATCAAAGGAATCTACACTTAATCAATCTAGCTCTTAAAACTCCTTGTATCAAGGCTTCTCTTGATATTGGGCTTCTCAATGCCTAGCCAACCCTTTCCCAAGGTGGAGGCTATCAACCAAGGAATGATCTCAGAAACAGGGGGTTAGCCAGTGAGAATCAAACCTTGGAGGCTATAGGATCATTGCCCAAACTAATCCATCCAACCCCTTAGACCTCTATTGTCTAGAGCAAGAGATATTGGAGCTCTTAGTGGATCTTTTCCAGCGAATGCCATCACTTTCGTGTGGGGAGTCGCCTAAGGACTTACAAGCCAGGGGTAGTGGTCATGTAGCCTTAAGATCTATCCAAAAGAGAGAGAATCTAGATTAAGACCATAAGCTAGAAGGATTAAGCATATGAAACCTCTAATCTATCCCATCTCAAACCCTAATGGGTAACTACTCACTACACATGAATGTAAACACAAGCAAATGCAATAAAAGAGACATCATAAGAAAGAGGAGATGAAATTAAACAACTTTTATTGAAATAAGCAAGTGCAAATACAAGAGAGATTATCCAGGATCTAAGATTCAAGAAGCAAGAGCTTCAAGAACACAAAGATAGGATTAGATCTCTAAAAAGTAAAAGTACAATAAATTAAAAGACTAAAACAAAAGTAATCTAAAGCTTGGTGGTTTTTTCGTGGCTAAGAGCCTTTAAATACAAAGAGGATTAGGTTTAGGGTCAAAGGAAAGTCAAGGGTTTAGCGGTTTGGGAGAGGCTTCTTGAGGTAACATCTAGCGGTTTGGGATTTTCTAAACACTTAGGGAACTTTTCCTTCCTTTTTTGACACTTGAGGCTTTGCCTTCTTTTCATTCTACTTAGAACCCTTTTACTTTCCTTTTTTTAACTTCCCAAACCTTTACTAGACCCTTTTAACACTGCCAACTCCCTGGACTTAACCAAACTCTTTTTCCTTTGGGTTTTTCCCAACTTTTACCACTTTTCTGGTTTTTACACCCAACTCGATCGAGCTCGAGTTGGCACCCCCAAACTTAGCCTGAAAACAATCCCAAGAGAACTAGACAACTAGAACTACTGCCCCTGCCGGTTTAAACACAACACCTTATGCTAAGCAAAGCCAAGAAAGGTTCTCACATTCGCACAAGAGATAAAATGGGGTTTGAAATGAAAAAGGCTTAGGTTTAAGGTGTGGTAACTGTCTCAAAGATGGAGATCAGCTATCTGGACAAGCAAAAGGGATATGAAAATAGGTAAAGAATGTCCAGATATGTATGTGGTAGCCATGAGTTGAAATCAAATGCAAGCATTGGTAATTAAAGATCAAGTTATGGTTCAAATAGATAGGGAAATGCATCAAATCACAGCAATGGTTGAATGAGATGTGCATGCAGCGATATGATCAAGATAAACATGGTTCTTGCTGCTCAATCAATCTCACCCTAATGCACAAAAGAATCTAAAAACAGGGCACTCAAGAAATCGCAAAAGATGGACAAGTTTTCAAAGTCAAATCAACAATGCAAGTGAAAAATGCAATCCTAAACAAGTCTACAAATATGAATGCAAAAAGATGAAAATATTTTTGGATTTTTTGAAAATTTTATGATTTTTTTGGTTTTTTTCTATGCAAAAGATAAATGAAAAACTAAGAACAAAGAAAACAAGGTTAAATCATCTCTTGAACCCTCCCCCAAACTTAAATCACACAGTCCCTTGTGTGAGAAAAATTTAGTGAAAGATTCAAGAGGGCAAAACCAAGAAAAAACAAGAACAAATGCAAGAAATATGAAATGGTATATACAAGGGTTGGTGTTTGGATACCTCAGTGCCCCCCAAAGAACTGGGAGGCTAGGTCGTGGTCTGGAGATGGTAGACGGCCATCAGGAACGCTCCACTCGACTGGGTTCGGCTCACTCGATCGAGCTTGTGGCTCCTCTTCCTCCTCTTCTTCATCGTTGAAATGTGTGTGGCTTCCTTGGCCTTGGAGGAGCTGCGCTTGCTCAAAGCGGTTGTAGGGAGTCCAAAGAGTCTGAGAGAAGTCCTGGTACTGCGTTGAATCGTACTCGAACCCGGGGTTCTCAAACAGGGGCTCCTCCAGGTCAACTCGACCCCAGCTCGATCGAGTTGAGTTTCCTCTGTTTGGACTCGATCAAGTCCGGTGGTCGAGTTGGAGCCTGACCTTGGAGCTCTTCCTCCTTCTCTGGAGTTGTCTTCCCCTTCCCTTGGCTCAAATGATGAGGCCCTGTGAGGCTTGTGGGCAGAGCCTCCTTGGAGTGGTGAGGAGTGATCTACTCCTAGGGAAAGTGGGGGCCTTGGACTTCTTCTTCTTGCTTGAAGAACCAGAAACTTTCTTCTCCAAGTTTGATCTTGCTCACCATCTTGTCCATGGACTTTTGCATCTTTTCCATGGCTTTCCCTTGCCACTTGTTGAACCTTTGGAGAAGTCCAATCCTCTTGTGGGCAGCCACAACAGAGGGGTTCATCCTTGGAGCCTCATACTCCTCAAAGTAGTAGCACTCAGGCTCACCCAAATCCTGCATTCATGGCGTTGTCTCAACTCGATCCTCAGCTCGATCGAGTTCAGGCTCCTCTTCTCGCAAATCTCTTCATGCCCAACTAATGTGTAAAGTGGGGGGCTGAAGTCAATGTTGGTACCTCCTAGACCGTGGTGAGCTCAGGGTTGGGTAGAAGAAGCTTGGAGGGGCCAGCCAAAGGGATGAGTGAATTTGAATTGGAACCTCCCATCCAACTCCTTGTGTTCAATGAAGAGGTTGGTCTTGCAAAACTTAATATCCATCCACCCTGCTGGAGTAGACCTTCTCTTGTCCAAATGGACTCCAGCTGCACAGAGGATAGGCGTGATGACTCCTCCAACACTAAGCTTCCTTCCCTTTTGAAACGAGTGCTATAGGCGGTGGTCTTGTAGGAGAGTAGCTGGTCAATGAGAGGCATGAGGTTCCCTGCATGGATTCTATCTCCCCTGATCTTCCTCCCATCCTTGGTGCGTGAGATGATGGGCTTGATTCCCATGTCAAGGAGCTTCACTTCTCCCTCATTTATTGTCCCAGTCGCCTTCCTTGCAAAGAAGGTGTTGGCGAGAGCCTTGTGCACATATCTCAACACTGGGCTCCTGATTTGAGCTGCCTTAGACCTGAGGAAGAGTATACCCCATCAGCGATTGTAGCCCAAACCCTTTGTAGCTCATCTTCCTTGATATCCCAATGGGTTCCCTCTCCATAAGTGAAACCGAAAAGGATCTCCAACTGCCTGAAGGTCACTGCCTTCCTTTCTCCTCTTGCCAAGAACGTGATCCATCCCCAACCTTGGTCCAACTCAGCTCGATCGAGCTGCCTGTACTTGTGGAACCTCATTGATGCCAAGAACTCACAAGTGAGCTCCTTGTATGACTCCAAGCGGTAAGAGAAGAACTTGGCCAAGGCGCATGTTCTTGAGGACCAGCTCCACATCATCAAAGATCCCAAGAGCCTTCATTGTGTCATCATGTGGGTACTTGGTCTCCACAAAGTCCATGGAGAAGAGAGCATCATAATGCTCTTGGTACATGGGGAGCTCATCCTCTTCTTCCTCTGACTCCTCCTCTTCCATGGGCACATTCTCATTGCTCTCATGCTCACTTCTCCTCAATCTCTTGATTGACCTCTTCGCCCTCTTCTTCACTTGGGGACTCATCATTCTCCTCATGTGGGATGTTTACTCCAATTTCAAACTCTCCTACTTCGCTCTCACTGCTGATAGGATCATTCCTTCTCTTGGTTCTCCTCTCTTCCCTAAATTTCTCGCTTTCAGAACGCTCCTCAGAGGAGGCATGCCTTTCTTTCATCTGCTGGTTCTCTCTTCCCTTGATCTCACATATTCCAATCCCTCATCTATGACATCCTTTCTCTCATTCTTCTTGCCTTCTCTGCCCTTTGCTTTCTCCCCAATGCTGCTTGGCTTCCTTCACCTCTCAACATCTTGAACTTGTTGCTTCTTGAGTTGGGTTCCTGAAATGGATCAAAAACTCAAAGAATTAGAGTTGCAATCGTTGGTTCGGCCAACTCGACACTCAACTCGATCGAGTCAAAAAACTCGAGTGACAAACTCGATCGAGCTGGGTGAAAACAGAGTATAACCGAACCTAATTCAAGAATAAGAGCTGGAAAAGATGCTAATCAAACAAATTGAACCAGTAACATCAAGTTAAGGGAACAAAGAGCAATTCTAGTGAAGCGCTTAGCATTTTAACCAATACCAAACTCAAATTCAAATTTTCAAGCACATGCAACAAGTTCTAATGATAAAACAGAGGTGAGGTGAAGGCAAATTCACAAGATTATGCAAATATGAAGTAAAAAGGAAAGCAATTACTCAAGGCAAGTCCTCAAGGGACACATGCAATCAAAAATCAAAGGAAACAAGCAATAGGAAATCGAGATGAAGTAATCAAGGGTTTCAAGTGTTCATACCTTGCTTGGATGATGGAAGAATCACAGAAACAAGAACTAAGCAATTGAGAACAAAGGTCAAAGAGAAATCGCAAAAACTTAGGAGAAAAGAGAGAAATCGATTTTTTCTTGTGGTGATGAGAGAGAGAGATGATTTTCAGATTTTAAGATTGTGGGAGAGAGAGAGGGTGGATTCGATCGAGTTATGGGGAAGAGGGGTGTTTGAGATGTGTGGTTGAGATTAAAAGATGAAATAAAGAGGGAACAAGAAGCTAGGGATTCTCTGATCAAATTAGGGTAGTGGGGGACCAAAATCAGCTTGTGGGACCCACTCCCTTGACCAAGAAAACGGTTATGAATTTGAAATTCAAAAACTTACCTCGGTCGAGTTGTGTAGCTCGATCGAGTTGCCCTGGTTTCTAGCTCGATCGAGCTATCGGTCGAGCTGGCTCCTTTGACACCTAAACTTAACTTATTCAAAGGTTAAAAACATAAAGATAGATAGAAATTGCATAAATAGAGTATGTACAAGGATAAACATGGGACTTCCTCCCAAGTGAGCTTGTTTAAGGTCCCATAGCTTGACCTTTACCTTTAGGCATTGGTTGAGCTAGTCCCACCATCAAGGGTGATAGTGAGGACTTGAGACAGAAGCTCCTTTAGCTTGGTTGGGTCCCTGGACTGTTCTGAAGTCACCAAGGCCTTGGCTCTAGAGAATGGCCTTGATCTCCCCTTGTACCTTATCTTGTACTCAATCTTCCCATTTTCAAACTTGGTGGGGAACAAGGTCATTGTGAGCTGAGATGGCTTGACTGAAGGGGCCTGAGCTGGTGGATCCTTTCTTTTATCTCCTGGTCTTGCCTTAGAGGCTGCATCCTCCCCTTCTTGTAGAGCCCTTCCTAGTGGCTCATCAAACAAAGCTTGAAGGCTCTCTTCATCAAGCACACAAGGGGCTTGAACAAGTCTCTCAGCTCTTGGCCTATCAGATCGTGGTTTCTCAACTCTAGCCCTCTCAAGACGAAATTGCTTGCTTGACTTCCTGGTTGTTTCATATTCATCAAGAGTAACAAGTTTCCCATTTTGGCGCCGTTGCCGATTTGGGAATATTTTTGTTGCATTTGAGTTTCAAACACACTTGGACGATCAAGCTATACCACCCCTGTTCTATTGTACTGCTGGGTTTTTGTCTCTTTTTGCAGGTGTATGCGAACTCGATCGAGTCGGTCAACTGAAGACTTGGTCGAGCTAGACTTACAACGGGTAGAAAGAGGGTTCAGAGGTCACAGAGGGTACAAGAGGAACCTGAGGTGCTTGTTGCTGATACAATGGATGTACCAGAGGGGAATGGAAACCCTTTGGGAATGGACTCGGTCGAGCTAGGCAAACTCGACCGATTGGTCAAGGAGATGCTCCAAACCGCCACCAACAGAGACAAGGGATTGTTCCACCACCAGTGCAGAACCACAACTTTGAGATCAAGCTGGGAATGATCAACCTTGTCCAGAACAAGATGTTCCATGGATTGCCAAGTGAAGACCCCATTGACCACCTTGATGAGTTTGATAGGCTTTGTGATTTGACAAAGATCAATGGTGTCTCTGAAGATGCCATCAAGCTGAGACTCTTTCCTATGTCTCTAGCTGACAAAGCTCACCAATGGGAGAAGAGCTTGCCCCATGGCACAATCACCACTTGGGATGAATGCAAGAAGGCCTTTCTTGCTAAGTTTTTCTCCACCGGTCGCACAGCCAAGCTTAGAGGAGAGATATCCAGCTTCATCCAGCGAAACAATGAGACATTCGCAGAGGCTTGGGAGAGGTTCAAAGGCTACACAAGTCAGTGCCCACACCATGGATTCAACAATGAATCACTACTCTCCACTCTTTATAGAGGATGCTTGCCTAGGTATAGGGAGATGCTAGACACAGCTAGCAATGGGAACTTCCTCAACCAGGATGTAGATGATGGCTGGCAACTTGTGGAGAACATGGCCATATCAACAGAATGCTATGGAGAGCACTATGAAAGTACAGACTGGAGCTCGACCGCGCACTCGATCGAGCTGGACGCTCAGATGAGAAAAGACATGCTTGCACTCAACTCGAAGTTGGACAAACTGATCCTAGCCCAATTCCCTGCCAAGCATGTCAACTATGTCTCAGAACAAACCTAGTCAAGGACCAGGAAGGGGAGGAGACAACACAAGAAGTTTGCTACATTCAAAATAGACAAGGAAGCTATAGGAATCCTCAACAAGGGCGATACAACAATTATCAAGCCCCCTGGCCGCACACAACAAAGTGTTCCACAAGGCTTCAACACAAGGACTACTCATACCCAACCAACTCAAGATTGGGATATGAAGGAAATGCTCCAACAACTTTTACAAGGGCAAGCCAAAGGTTCTCTGGAAATGAACAACAAGCTGGTTGAGATACACTCTAAACTAGAGTCATTGACTTCAAGAGTCCAAATCATTGAGTCTTCAAGTGCATCATCCTCTTCACCACAAGAGTATGCCCAAGCAGTTACACTAAGAAGTGGAGCAATTCCCAGTAGAGGTAGCCCACCCCAAATCGCTGTGGACATCGATGACGAGGAAGGGGAGGATTTAGTCGACTATGCTGATAACTCGACCCGAACTCGATCGAGCTGGAACAAAACCCTGAACCAGAACTCGATCGAGCTGGAGAAACTGAGACACTGCAAGACAAACCAGAGCTCGATCGAGCCAGAAGAGAGCAGACAAAGCAAACTCCAGCCAACCAGCTAAACCTGTTGCAAAGAAGAAAGACACTCCAGCAGGACCACCACCATACAAGCCCCCTCTGCCCTTTCCAGGAAGGTTCAAGAAACAACTGTTGGAAGCACACAAGGCCAAGTTTGATGAACTAATGAGACAGCTTGAGTTGAAGTTGCCCTTCATCGACGCCTTGATGCTCATTCCACCTTATCAGAAATTTCTGAAGGATGCTGTTCAGCAAAGAACCAGGGAAGCACAAGGGATGGTAGTGTTGACTCGCGAGTGCAGTGCAATCATTCAGCGGAAGGTCATCTCCGACAAAAAGGAAGATCCGGGGAGTTTCACTTTGCCCTGCATGTTGGGACCCCTATCTTTCAAAAACAGTCTCTGCGATCTAGGATCATCTGTCAGCCTCATGCCTTTGTCTGTAGCAAAGAGACTGGGATATCACAAGTACCAAGCCTGCGGAATCTCACTAGTCTTGGCAGATAGATCGATAAGGTTACCAACTGGGATGCTTGAAGACCTGCCTTTGAGGATAGGGAATGTGGAGAATCCCCACAGACTTCATTGTGCTTGAGATGGATGAGGAACCAACAGATCCATTGATTCTAGGAAGGCCATTCCTAGCTACAGCAAGAGCAATGATAGATGTCTGTGAAGGAACAATTGAGTTAAACTTGGGAAAGGACCTGAAGATGAAGTTTGATATCAAGGATACAATGAGGAAACCAACTATAGAAGGTCAGCTCTTTTATGTTGAGGAAATGGATCAGTTGGCAGATGAGCTTCTAGAAGAGTTATCAACAGAGGATCCCTACAAGTTGCTTTGACCAAGGATTCTTCAGAGGGATATGTGAGCTCAGAAACTGATGAGTACAAGAAGCTCCTTGACACCTTCAGACCAGTTCCAAACATTCTGAGCATTGAGGGATTGGACAGGCCAGTTTGCGAAGTCATGGCAGTGAGCTCGATCAAGAACTCGATCGAGTCGAGTTTCGAACAAACGAACTCGATCGAGCTGGGGGCTGAATGCAAGGAGCAAGCTCAAGGAGATTGGTCTGAGCTTAAGGCGCCTAAAGTCGACCTCAAACCTTTGCCTGAGGGCCTCAGGTATGCATTTCTGGGTGAAAACTCAACTTACCCTGTCATTGTGAACTCTGATTTGGAACCTGAACAGTTGAGTGCTTTGCTTGTTGAATTGAGGAAAGTACAGAAAGGCAATAGGTTACACTCTAGATGATATCAAGGGGATCTCCCCTGACCTATGCATCCATAGGATTCATCTAGAGGATGAAAGTAAGTCAAGCATTGAACCTCAGAGAAGGTTGAACCCCAATCTAAAGGAAGTAGTGAAGAAAGAGATACTCAAGTTGCTTGATGCTGGGATAATCTATCCCATCAGTGATAGCACTTGGATATCTCCAGTTCATTGCGTCCCAAAGAAAGGGGGGATCACTGTCATTAAAAACGACAAAGAGGAGCTGATTCCCACTAGAACAATAGTGGGGCATCGCATGTGTATTGACTATAGGAAGCTAAATTCAGCATCTAGAAAGGATCATTTCCCTCTCCCTTTCATTGATCAGATGTTAGAAAGATTGGCAAACCACCCTTTTTATTGTTTTCTTGATGGCTACAGTGGTTTCTTCCAAATCCCGATCCACCCTAATGATCAGGAGAAGACCACTTTCACATGCCCTTATGGCACCTTTGCTTATCGAAGGATGCCATTTGGGCTGTGCAATGCTCCAGCTACTTTCCAGAGGTGCATGACCTCCATTTTTTCAGATCTGATAGAGGAGATGGTAGAAGTCTTCATGGACGATTTCTCAGTCTATGGAGCATCCTTCTCCTCATGTTTGTCTAACTTGTGCAGGGTGTTGCAGAGGTGTGAGGAGACCAATCTAGTACTCAACTGGGAGAAGTGCCACTTCATGGTTCGAGAAGGGATTGTGCTTGGACACAAGATTTCCGAGAAAGGGATCGAGCTCGATCGAGCTAAGGTGGATGTCATGTTGCAGCTCCCTGTTCCCAAGACTGTGAAGGACATAAGGAGTTTTCTGGGTCATGCAGGGTTCTACAGAAGATTCATCAAGGATTTCTCAAAGATAGCAAGACCCTTGACAAGGCTTCTGTGCAAGGAGACAGATTTTGAGTTTGATGAAGAATGCCACAAGTCTTGGACCTTGCTGAAGGATGCTCTGGTATCTGCGCCAATAGTACAAGCTCCAAACTGGGATCACCCATTTGAGATTATGTGTGATGCATCTGACTATGCAGTAGGAGCAGTGCTTGGCCAAAAGATAGACAAGAAACTCAATGTCATCTACTATGCAAGCAAGACTATGGATGATGCTCAGTGCAAGTATGCAACCACAGAGAAGGAGCTCCTTGCCATAGTCTTTGCCTTTGAGAAGTTTCGAAGCTATATAGTTGGATCCAAGGTGATTGTGCACACTGACCATGCTGCCCTTAGACACATCTTCGCTAAGAAAGATACAAAGCCAAGACTTCTCAGATGGATCCTTTTGCTTCAAGAGTTTGATAGAAGTTGTGGACAAAAAGGGAGTAGAAAATGGAGTTGCTGATCATCTCTCTAGGATGCGAGTTGAAGACATGATCCCCATCAATGATTCTATGCCTGAAGAACAGCTTATGGCAATCATGATCTTGAAGGAGAGTTTTGATGAGAAAGTCAGGCTGGAAGAAGTTAAGGCTCTGCGTGATGAGAATTTGCCATGGTATGCTGATATAGTGAACTTCATGGTGTCCGGAGAAGTCCCTAGTAGCTTTGATGCTTACAAGAGGAAGAAATTCTTCAAGGATGCTAGGCATTACTATTGGGATGAGCCCTACTTGTACAAGAGAGGACCAGACAGCATTTACAGGAGATGCATAGCTGAAGAGGATGTGCAAGGAGTTCTAGAGCATTGCCATGGGTCAGCTTATGGAGGTCACTTTGCTACATTCAAAACAGCAACTAAGGTTTTGCAATCTGGGTTTATGGTGGCCTACTTTGTTTAAGGATGCAGCAGCTACATTGCCAAGTGTGATCCATGCCAAAGGAAAGGAGGGATCACCAAGAGGGACGAGATGCCACTAAACCCAATTCTAGAAGTTGAGATCTTTGATGTATGGGGAATAGACTTCATGGGACCTTTCAAACCTTCTTCAAACGGGCACAACTACATTTTGGTTGCTGTGACTATGTATCCAAATGGATTGAAGCCATCCCCTGCCCAACCTGTGATGCCAAGGTGTTGTCAAGCTTTCAGAACCATCATCTTTCCAAGATATCGGCATCCCAAGGGTTGTTATTTCGGATGGAGGCTCCCATTTCATCAACAAGGTGTTTGAAAAGTTGATGAGAGCCATGGAGTCAAGCACAAGGTCGCCACCCTTATCACCCTCAAACCAGTGGGCAAGTTGAAGTCTCCAACAGACAGATCAAGGCCATATTGGAGAAGACTGTGAGCTTCACTAGGAAAGGACTGGGCAGCAAGGCTTGATGAGGCACTTTGGGCTTATAGAACAGCTTACAAAACCCCCATTGGAAGGTCTCCTTTCAATTTGCTGTATGGGAAGGACTGCCACTTACCTGTGGAGGTCGAATATAAGGCTTTATGGGCAGTAAAGATGCTGAACTTTGATATAAAGGCAGCACAAGAAAGGAGGGTAATGAACTTGTTTGAGTTGGAGGAGAATAAGAATGAATGCCTATGAGAACTCTAGGATTTACAAGATGAGAACCAAGGCAGCCCACGACAAACTGATTCGCCTTAAGGACTTCAAGGTTGGGGACAGTGTGCTCTTGTATAACTCCAAGCTAAGGTTGTTTCCCGGGAAGCTGAGGTCAAAGTGGGCGGGACCATTCAAGATTCACGAAGTTCTACCCTATGGGTCCCTCACTTTGCTCAATCAAGAGGGGAAGGAATTCACAGTGAATGGACATAGATGCAAGCCATATCTAGGAATGACCCCCACAGAGGAGATCATCACTCCTCTAGAAGATCCAACCCCGGCCTAAAAGGGGTAAGGTCAAGCTATGAGACCTAAAACAAGCTCACTTGGGAGGAATTCCCATGTCTATCTTTGTTTACATTTATCTTTTATTTTTCTGTTTTCTTGGCTAAGTCTAAGGAGCAGGTTTTAGGAAGGAAGTGCCAACTCGAACAACTCGATCGAGTCAAGAGCAAGCTCGATCGAGTGAGCCCAAGAGGCAACCCCAGTTGCATGGAGTGCTCCTGATGGCCGTCTCCCATCTCCAGACCACGACCTAGTCTCCCAGTTCTTTGGGGGACACTGAGGTATCCAAACACCAACCCTTGTATATACCATTTCATATTTTCTTTCATTTGTTCTTGTTTTTCTTGGTTTTGCCCTCTTGAATCTTTCACTGAATTTTTCTCACACAAGGGACTGTGTGATTTAAGTTTGGGGGAGGGTTCAAGAGATGATTTAACCTTGTTTTCTTTGTTCTTAGTTTTTCATTCATCTTTTGCATAGAAAAACCAAAAAAATCATAAAATTTTCAAAAAATCCAAAAATATTTTCATCTTTTTGCATTCATATTTGTTAGACTTGTTTAGGATTGCATTTTTCACTTGCATTGTTGATTTGACTTTGAAAACTTGTCATCTTTTGCGATTTCTTGAGTGCCCTGTTTTTAGATTCTTTTGTGCATTAGGGTGAGATTGATTGAGCAGCAAGAACCATGTTTATCTTGATCATATCACTGCATGCACATCTCATTCAACCATTGCTGTGATTTGATGCATTTCCCTATCTATTGAACCATAACTTGATCTTTAATTACCAATGCTTGCATTTGATTTCAACTCATGGCTACCACATACATATCTGGACATTCTTTACCATTTTCATATCCCTTTTGCTTGTCCAGATAGCTGATCTCTATCTTTGAGACAGTTACCACACCTTAAACCTAAGCCTTTTCATTTCAAACCCCATATTATCTCTTGTGCGATTGTGAGAACCTTTCTTGGCTTTGCTTAGCATAAGGTGTTGTGTTTAAACCGGCAGGGGCAGTAGTTCTAGTTGTCTAGTTCTCTTGGGATTGTTTTCAGGCTAAGTTTGGGGGTGCCAACTCGAGCTCGATCGAGTTGGGTGTAAAAACCAGAAAAGTGGTAAAAGTTGGGAAAAACCCAAAGGAAAAAGAGTTTAGTTAAGTCCAGGGAGTTGGCAGTGTTTAAAAAGGGTCTAGTAAAGGTTTGGGAAGTTAAAAAAGGAAGTAAAAAGGGTTCTAAGTAGAATGAAAAGAAGGCAAAGCCTCAAGTGTCAAAAAGGAAAGAAAAGTTCCCTAAGTGTTTAGAAAATCCCAAACCGCTAGATGTTACCTCAAGAAGCCTCTCCCTAGGAAGTTCTTAAAAGAAAAGTGAGCAAAGCTCCTCAGTTTCAAAGGCGAAATGCCAAAAAGGGTAGTTAGGATTTTGTTCTAAAAAGCTCTAAGTGTTGAACTCGATCGAGTTAGGATTAGACGGCTCGAGCTGCTGTTCTTGCATCATCTTTGGTTCTAACACTTAGCCTTCTGCCAAAGCAAAGCCACTTTCTTGAGAGATCCCTGTTACTAAACCACCATACAAAAGAGACCCTCTTTGTCTCTTAACCCATAAACCCTTGAAACCAAATGAGTTGATTGATCTTGCATGTTTTTGGTTCACTGTTTTTGCTTAATGAATGTTAAAGGGATTTGCTGATTTGAATGCATTGTTTGAGTGACTGTGAAGTGGGATTGATGTTGATAAGCATGGTTAAATCTTAATGAATATCTCTCACCTTGTTGCATTCTAGAATCTCTAAGTTGGACATTTAGCAAATCGCTTTTGAGGACATGTTTTTAAGTGTTGAATCAGCTATTTTCAAACCTCATCTCTTTCTTGTTCTATTTGTTTGCTTGAGGGCAAGCAAAGTTCAAGTTTGGGGGTGTTGATGTACTTGCATTTTACATAGTTTTAGCACATCTTTTATGCATCTTTTGCATAGTTTTAGCTTCCATTTGCATCATATCTTGTTCCTTTTCTCTTCTTATGCATTCATGTTAGTTTTAGGTTGCATTTGCATACATATGCATGTTTGGTCCTTTGAAATAGGTCTTTTGGAGCATTCTGGAGCATATGGGACAAGGAGCATGGAGGGACTTGGCACATGGAGCAGCTCAACTGGATACGCAAAGGAAGAAGGGAGAAGCCATCTTGAAGACCAGCTCGACCGTCTACTCGACCAACCGGTCGAGTTCCTCAACTCGACCGGCCAAGCTTCAACTCGATCGAGCTGAGAAGTCAAAGTCAAACCCGAAAAATGTTGCTTCCCCCTTGACTTTCCTTTGACCCTAAACCTAATCCTCTTTGTATTTAAAGGCTCTAAGCCACGAAAAAACCACCAAGCTTTAGATTATTTTGTTTTAGTTTCTTTTAATTTATTGTCTTTTACTTTTTAGAGATCTAATCCCATCTTTGTGTTCTTGAAGCTCTTGCTTCTTGAATCCTAGATCCTGGATAATCTCTTTGTATTTGCACTTGCTTATTTCAATAAAAGTTGTTTAATTTCATCTCCTCTTTCTTATGATGTCTCTTTTATTGCATTTGCTTGTGTTTACATTCATGTGTAGTGAGTAGTTACCCATTAGGGTTTGAGATGGGATAGATTAGAGGTTTCATATGCTTAATCCTTCTAGCTTATGGTCTTAATCTAGATTCTCTCTCTTTTGGATAGATCTTAAGGCTACATGACCACTACCCCTGGCTTGTAAGTCCTTAGGCGACTCCCCACACGAAAGTGATGGCATTCGCTGGAAAAGATCCACTAAGAGCTCCAATATCTCTTGCTCTAGAAATAGAGGTCTAAGGGGTTGGATGGATTAGTTTGGGCAATGATCCTATAGCCTCCAAGGTTTGATTCTCACTGGCTAACCCCCTGTTTCTGAGATCATTCCTTGGTTGATAGCCTCCACCTTGGGAAAGGGTTGGCTAGGCATTGAGAAGCCCAATATCAAGAGAAGCCTTGATACAAGGAGTTTTAAGAGCTAGATTGATTAAGTGTAGATTCCTTTGATTGCAAAACCCTGTCTTGAACCCTAATTCTCTCTTTATCTTGTTAAAGTCGTCACCTTTAGCTTTGTTTGTCTCAACTCGTCCCTAAACTCGATCGAGCTGGTACTTTGTCTACTCGACTCGAGCTCTTGGTCGAGCTGACCTTCACTGCTTTGTTTACTTTTATTGCACTGCTTTTCATTTTTTTAGGTTGTTAGTGTTACTTCAAATCTATAACTGCTTGCTTGACTTTCGGTTGTTTCATATTCTCAAAGAGTGACAAGTTTCCCATTTTGGATTGATAACCTCTTATACTTCAATGACTATGATGGTTAAGAGGAATTGATTGATTGTGATTGCACCATACCATATCATCTTTATTCACCCCTGTTTGCATTCCACCTCATTTCATATCACTTCACACACACACAAAATCCTATCATCAAGGGGGGAAGCAACATTTTTCGGGTTTGACTGTTAACTTCTCAGCTCGATCGAGTTGAAGCTTGGCCGGTCGAGTTGAGGAACTCGACCGGTTGGTCGAGTAGACGGTCGAGCTGGTCTTCAGGATGGCTTCTCCCTTCTTTCTTTGCGTATCCAGTTGAGTTGCTTCCATGTGCCAAGTTCCTCCATGCTCCTTATGTCCCATATGCTCCAGAATGCTCCAAAAGACCTATTCCAAAGGACCAAACATGCATATGTATGCAAATGCAACCTAAAACTAACATGAATGCATAAGAAGAGAAAAGGAACAAGATATGATGCAAATGAAAGCTAAAACTATGCAAAAGATGCATAAAAGATGTGCTAAAACTATGTAAAATGCAAGTACATCACAAGTGCAAATACAAAGCAAATAAACCTAGATCTAAGGTTCAAAGAGCATGAAGCTCAAGAACACAAAGAGAGTCCGTCCGAATGGGAGGCTGTTCTCCAATGGCTTCCATTAGCTTTCCCCAGCAAAGATCTGTCTTTGGCGATCCTTTAAACCTGGCACGCTTGTATCTATGAATTATAGGGTTAGAGAAACCGCAGGTTTCATCTGGGAGTCACTTGTCCATCTAGGAAAATCATTCGCCTAGTTCTCTCGGTGGTTCATGACCGAGCCCAGAGCCTTGCTCTTCAGTCTCCAAAAAGACAAAGCTTGTTGTCTTGCTAGTCCTAAGTTCTTTTGGGCCTCCTTCGTTTCTTTGGGCCTCAGCCCTCTCTCTAAATTATTGTAATATATAACTCTATATGAGTGGTTTCATCTCATTCTCTTGTAACTTCTTTTTTTATTTATTCAAGCTAAGCCCTTTATCAAAAAAATAGAAAAAAATATTTTAAGAATTTGATTGTAGAGGATCATTTATAGGATCATTTCCCAATATGTTTAGAACAATGTGGTCACACATTTTTTGAATTTGGCTTTTTAAGACCATTACTAGTAGAGTACCCGCACGTTTGTGCGGTGTGACGTTGTGGTTTTGTGTAGAAAATTTAAACCCTAAATCCGAACCCAACCAAAAAATCCTAATCAAAAATTTTAAAAACCCTAACTTTTTAATATGTCTAAACCCGTAAATCCAAAATCAAAAAAATCCTGAAAACCCTGAACTGAACAAAAAAAATCTGGAAACTTTTTCACCCCGAACCCGACCCAAATACCCTAATCAAAAATTTAAAATACTCAATTTTTTTAAATATATCTAAACCTGAAATCCAAAAAATCCGGAAAACCCTAAACTGAAAAAAAAAAACTCGAACCCAACCCGAACAGAAATTTTGAAAAAAAAACCCGAACAATTTCTATATCTCTATATCTCTAAAAATTAGGTCTCCGATTTTCACCCAAACCCGAACTTGTCTATAAAAACTTGAAAATCCAAAAAGCTTATTTTATTGATTTGGAATTATTGTTAAGATTATGTTAAGTTTTTTTTTGCAGATTTTTTTGCATATTCTTGTATTCAAACATTACAATGTACTAAATTGACTCTAACTAACATTACAAACACTTTCTCTTCATAATTAGATTGGTTTTTTGGTCATAAATTTTTCATGTACTTCTCAATTAATAATATAAAGATAGGATTATTTCCCAATATGTTTAGAGCCTAAACTGAATACTAATCCATGATAAAAGCATCCCTCTCAACATAATTTTCGCTAATCTATTAGCTATTTCATTTTGGTCAAAGTTATTAATTAATTACATTGTACTAGGTTAAAACCCGCGCTATGTGCGGGTAGTATTGTTACTTTTTTTTATCTAAAGTGTTTTTTTCATGTTTGTGAAGCTTTTTTTTTTTAAAAAGTACAAGATAATACTAATACGATAATCTCTCCAGTGTTTCTTTAGTATATTAAATTTTTTTTCCAACAATCATGTGACGTGATGACTAACATTATGAGATTAATTATCTCTCATTTCTAGGTCCCAATTCTGACACCATACACAAATTTAGCAGAAGTGAATGACATTGAATCTCACATAAGTGAAACTCCGACATATTCAGTTAATTAATCAGTTATTTTAAATTTTGAGTTGATTTAAGAGATCTAAGAGAATGAAAGTCAGACTTAAATTTTGAGTTTATTTTGAGTATATTTAAGAAAATGAAAGTCAGTTAATTAATCAGGCATCAGAGAATGCATGATCAGCTTTAATTTTTTTGGTCTTCTCTACTTCAATGAAACTAAATTGTCAACTATGTCAAAAAAAATGGTAATATATTCACAATTCTGACAATGTAATTCCGCTGCCATAATTTTAATATAAATCAAAACTTTTATATATGTTTCAGAGTTACTAATATATTCACAATTCATTTGCCATCAAAAGATCATATAGCTTTCACAAAATTGAAAAAAATTCATCTTTAAAATATTGTTTTGTATAGTTTGGTTCTAAACCATTTTCATATGAGATGCTCTCAATTTTATTTTTTAAAAGATGAAATTTCTCAGTTTTCAATGCATTTTTTTTTAAGTAATACTAATTGTAACTTTGAAGAACAAAAATTGAAATTAATGAATTGTTGTTGGTTAAAAATAATTGTAAATTGTAAATCACAGATAATACATTTATAGTCTATATATATTTAATATAGTTTCTTAATCAACACAGCAAAAGTCTTTGTGCCTCTCCACATGATGACACATAGGATTTTTTAAGCTTTCTGCATCTGACACATCATTAAAAACAAGCAACCAATGGAAACATTCTAAATAATACCACTCACTTTTTTAAATGAAAAAATTAAACACATCAGATTTTCTTTTAAAACACAAAGCTCTTTCTCTGTATCTCTATCTTCTCGCAGTGTAAATTCTCCTGCAAATCTCAAATTCGATCTAAATCTCAATCTCAGCCTCAACATATGTAGTTCTCTTCGCCTGTAATCTCAAATTCGATCCCAACCTGCAATCTCAAACTGACAACCTTCCTAATTCTTTTGAGCTACATGTGCAATATTAGATTAGAAACATATTTTTCCAGATTCGACCTGAATGACGACCAACACATGTATAATAACGGGCTTGAGGTTTGTAAATTTAGATGATAGCATGAGATGAACCGAAAAGAGCAACTATCAAGTCTAATGAAGACTTAGGGACATCTATCAAGAACCGAAAATTCACTATGGTTTTCAACTTTTTATTAGTATCCTTTCCTGAAGAAGGCTCCGAATATGTAAAAGTGACCCCCCTCCAAACCACAACAAATGACAGAAATATCAAATAACTAAGAATTCTTTTGAATGAAATATATAATTCTAGCATCAGAAATACTCTAAAATAGATATGAGAAAGAAAATGATGGTTAATCGTTTCTGCACTTGATAAAAACATGCTATTTAGAGAAGCCTTTTACACAAGAGGTGTGTTTTTAGATATCTATTTGATACCCATTACACATGGAACAGGCAGAAAGTTAACAAACAAAAAAAACCGTGGCATAGATCAGCATGAAGAAACAGTCCAGTTGAAATTATTTTATTTCAATGTTTGAAAAGTTCAACTATGTACTAAATGATTTCTATCCTCTCTAACCAGATCATGAGTTCGGAACAATATAAATTTCAAGTTTAATAACATGGTTTCACAAACTGAATCTTCAAACATGGTCCAAAGATGAAAAAAACACGTTAATGGGTCAACAAACTAACCGCAATTAGAAAGAGATTAGAGTTGCATATGGCTTTTTAGACAACCATATACGTATGAATTAAAAGATAAAAGCATATCTACAAATAGTATAATGTAGTTTTCAATGAGAGTGGTCAAACTTAGAGGTTATACGAAACTACAATCCCAATACATTAAAGTTAGATCTTATTCAAAGTATTCATATATTCATTATGAATCTACCAGAAACGAAACGACAAAAAACAACCATAAATAGACCTCAAGTGTTCCTCTTCGACCTCAGATCAGAAAAACATCAACCAAACATTCAAAGGTATATGATACTACGCTCTGTTTTTGTAACTTTCCTTTAATTTTGTTCACTCTTTAGCTAATTATTCACATATTCAATCAAATGCCTGGAAAAGAAGACAAATTGGCAGCTTTTTCGCAAAGAGGTAGCCTAAAATATGAAGAAGTTTCTACAAAGTATGTGTGGAATCCGAAAAAAAAAAAGACTTGGTCAACGACACAAAGAGAGAAGATCATCGATGGGATAGTTATCAAGGAAAAGATTGACGAGAGTAAAGAGAATAACAAATGCTAGAACAATGTACCCGTGTTCTTTAGCATCGTATAGGCTCGATACCATGAGTCCAACTTTTGTTTTATTATCTGATTATCGTAATATATTTTCTCCCCAAGATTCTAATCTCCACAAATAGCCTTCAATAACAACATAACAAGAAACAAAAAAGTTATTCTGTTAATCTATTCAATCACCTAGAGTAAAACCTCTCTGTGTCAAACAATCGTAGATCAAGTGTTCTTACAGGAACAATCTTTCAAATTGATTAGAAGAGAAAAGAAGGGAAGAAATCCAAGAAAAACAAAGGCAGCACAAAAACTGACAACAGTAGAACATAGCATTAAGCAAAAACATAGAGAAAACAAAAGAAAACCAGATTAGAGATCTAATCAAAATAAAGGAAAAGCATAACGGAATCCTAAGCTAAACCAGAGGCATATCAAAGCAATGGAATTATTACCTGAAACCTCCACGAAGGCAGACCCAAATTCATGACCACTCCTTCCGCTTAAGACACAGAGAATGTAATTCAAACCAAAATCAACTGCAACTGAAAAAACCAAAGTATAAGTACACAATTGACATAAATTGGTCTTCTTCTTACAGCCAACTAAACAGACAATAAACTCTAACCTTATTAAATCCAACAACAATCATACAATTCATGGGACAAATGGAGGATCAAATTCAGATTCAGAAATTGAATAAATCATTCGCACTTTTCACTTTTTCGAAAATTGAAAAACTCAAAAGCCTCCAAAATTTTGAAATGACTTATGAAGCAGCGCAATGTTAACGATTAAGCCTTCCAAATAACGGAAAAAGTGAAACGAAGAGGAAAACTGTTCTTCATCATACAGAAAAGCAGTCGGTTTGTACGGGTTTCCTAGCCCACCCGCAAAACCGAATTGGCAACACACAATATTAAAAAAAAGAAAAGAATTGATAGATCAATTGGGCTTATACGAAATAACAAACAAATTATAACATGATATAAGCCCAAACTGTTTTTTTTTTAATATATATTTAACAA
>CACVBM020001314.1:0-55803 GCA_902728155.2 Microthlaspi erraticum
CTATCTCTCCGCCTATTGAGAACATGGTCGTGGTGTGAATGCAACACTGGTCTAGGTGGTTGATGATAAACCGGAGGTCGGTTTTGATGATGATGGTAATGATGCTCGTCTCGGCTAGGTCCTTCAAACGTCGGATGAGCGCGGTTGGGAGGGAACGGATGTGGCACGATGCTTACGGCTGGGTCTTGGTAACTCCGGCCGTGGAGATCGTGTGGGATCAGTGTCCGGTTCCCAAAGTGGATGTTGGTGTTGTGATTCATCTCCAAGTACCTATAAACACAAGATTTAAAAGAAAAAGTTAGTATTCGAAAATACCAAGATCTAGACTTAGTTTTAAACAAGACTATGCAAGTGTTTATGATGCAATCCCCGGCAACGGCGCCAAAAACTTGATGCGCTGCATCTATGGGATGAGTACAAGTAATAATTCCCTAAGACAACTAGTGTTGCAAGTGCACAACATATAATTGTAGTATTTAGGGGTCGAACCACAAGGGATTGGATTTCACACATTACATAATCATAGAGTTTAAATGACTAAGCTAAATCAAAAGATGCAAGGGTTTGTGTTTGTTTAGAACACGCAAAAGAAATAACAATGCAATTCTATACAAGCAACATTATTGAACTATTGAAAACTCTTTTGAAAACATGAGCCAAGTCGATTGAAAAGTTTGTTAAAATCCGATTCTTTTGAACTCAAAACACTAAGGAAGGATTATTCCACTTTCGTGGTTCCAATCCCCTATGTCTCTTAAACCAATGGGCTCAGCTTTCGTTGGTCATTGTAGAGTGAGACATGCATTACATCCAAGTAATGATTGTTCACAAAACTCTTTAGGTCTACTTTCGTAGCCTAAAACGATTTGCCCATCAAATATTGTGTCCGGAGATATAACAAGCTTTTGGAGAGTATATCAACCTAAAATCAAGTCACTAGTTAGCTACTCTAGCAACAAGCATTAAGCATAAATAAAGATGGAGAACCATAGGGTTTCCCCTTTTAACAATCGATTCGATGGCCATTATATCACGTCCTCATTGGAAGGATCCATAATTCAACAATGAGTCTTAGATAGTAGATGAAGTCTCATGAATCCTTAGAGAGAGAGGCGGCGGAATATAGACTAAACCACGCCTCACCCTTAGGGAGAAATCTCTACTTCTAGACTATAAATTGAAACATGCAAGCTATATACAAATGCAAAAGAAGAAAAGAAAGAAGAAGGAGACCACCTAAGTGGCTCCGAACTTTATTGAATAAGTGTTTCTTGTTATGCGGCTGGTGATTCTTATTACAAGAGGCTAAAAGCAAGTATATATAGGTAGAGAGCGGGTCTAGGTCGGCAAAGTTGAGCGCGCGCAGAAGAGGAAAGTTTCCATTTCTCTTTAGCCGCTTGAGCTTGCTCTCCAAGTTCTTGAATGGGCCGTTCAGGCCAATGGAAGCTTCTGGATTGAGTTATGCTAGTGTCAAGATGAGCCAAGGCCTTGGGCGCGGTATCTCGGGCCTCTTGATCCATCAAAGTCTCCATGGGCTCTACTTAGGCGCTCGTCGGACATGTCTTGGTAGAAAATAAGTTCCGGTCCAACGAGTGATCCAAATGACCTCTTTCCACTTCGCCGCGGGTCATGACTCAAATATCTATCTTTCCATATAAGAATCATGACTTTTGGACGTCGGGAAGGCATGAATATGCGGTCGTACTTCGGATGCTCCGGTTTGGTCTTTAGCGAGAAATGTAGATTTGGTGCTCTAGACTTGGGAACTTGGTGATTTGACTCTTTTTGCTCCATTTTGGACTCTTCTTTGCTATTTTGACCTGAATGATGCTCAAAACCAGAATATACAAGAAAACTACCTCTTGGGCATAAAAACCACATTATTTGTATTAAAAACATAGTGAAAACCTTGATAAAAACATGAAAGATATGGGTATATCATTCTTCCTCCTCCTCCTGTGGCTCAGCCTCCTCCATGAACTCATCTTGGTTACTATCATGTTCACTTCCATCAACCTCTTGATTGACGTCTTCACCCTCTTCTTCACTTGGAGAGCCATCACTCTCCTCTTGAACAAGGTTCACCCCAATCTCAAACTCTCCTTGCTCACTCTCACTACTAATGGGGTCATTCCTTTTCTTGGTCCTCCTCTTCTCCCTCAATCTCTCGCTCTCAGACTCCTCTTCAGAGTAGACATACTCCTCTGCCTCAGACTCTTCGATCCTTTGATTCATTCTTTCCAAATCGGCTTGCATCTTTAGCCTTCTCTCCCTTGCATTGCTTGATTCACCCTTAACCATTCTCCTCTGTGAAGCACGGCTTCCCTCACTGTTTGTCATCCTTGTTATGCTGTTTTTCCACTAAATTTCCTGAAATTCATCAACGAATTCAAAGAATTAGAGTTGTAATAATCGGTTTGGTCAACTCGACACCCAGCTCGATCGAGTAAAAAAAAACTCGAGTGACAAACTCGATCGAGCTAGGTGAAAAGAGAGTATAACCGAACCTAAATCAAGTATTAAGAGATAGATAAGATGCTAATCAATCAAATCGAACCAAGAACATCAAGTAATTGGGACAATAAGCAATTCAAGTGAAGAAAAATCGATCGAGCTGTTCACAACCCCAAGGAACAATGCAAGGTCATTTTCAGTAAAGAAGGGCTTGATGAAGATGAAGATCAAGAGAGAGTCATGGAAGAGTTCTGTTTGCTGCTGAATGACGACGACATTGTTGCTGCTGAGATTCCTGGAGTCCAGAATGATCAACCTGAAGTGCAAGCTACTCCCATAGCCATTCACACTTCACCAGTTGAACTCGCACAACAAGCTTGATCGGCAGCTAGATCGAGTCGACCCCTAGCTCGACCGAGTCAGAAAACATAAGTCCTCAAACCGACTTTGCTTGATCCTTACCAACCAGGTTACACATCCTCATCTTGCCTACTCAGTCAAGGCCATAAGGAAGTGATTCACAAGTTCAGAAGAGACCTTACTGAGATTGGAATTGAGTTGCCTTTTATGGAAAGCATGAGCGAGGCATTTGAGCAAATGAAGATGATTAAAGATGTTATGGCTAACAGTGATAAGGTCTCAGAGCTTCTGGAGGTGTCTACTCAACAAATCAACCTGCCTTACCTCACCTACTTTCTTACCAAAGGTGAAGGATCAAGGGAAGTTCACTCTCCCTTGCACACTTGGCCATATTGAGCTTGACAATGCCTTGGTGGATTCTGGTGCAAGCATCAACCTGATCTCCCTCACAATGGCAGAAAAGCTAGGCATTGCTGGAGCATTGCAGCGCACTACTACCTCAATCATGTTTGGAGATGCAACTTCCAAGTCTCCTCTTGGCGTGTTCAAGAACTATCACTTGAAAATAGGAGAATGCATCATCCAAACTGACATCACTGTCATGGAGATGGAAGAAGAGAAGGATCTACCTCTGCTATTGGGAACCCCATTCCTTAGCACAGTTGGCGCTTCAATAGACTTTCACAAACAAGAAGTGATTCTTCACAAGGTGAATAGTTTGGTGTCTTGTCGCTTGCAGCCTAGAGGATCAGACTTTTGTGCCACTATTGAAAGCACTCCTCTCAGTTCCAAGCCTCCTGAAGCTGCCAAGGTTGTGAAAGAAAAGGTTGACAAGGAGCCAAAAGTTGTGAGAGATAAGGTTGAGAAAGATAAGGTGGACAAGGATCAAAGAGTTGATAAAGGACCAAGGATTGAGAAACCACGCCTTGAGAGGCCACGAGTTGAGAGACCACGATCTGATAAGCCACGAGCTGATAGACTTGTTCAAGCACCATGTGTCCTTAATGAGGAAAGCCTGCAAGCTTTGTTTGATGAGCCACTAGGAAGCGCTCAAAAAGAAGGGGAGGATGCAGCCTCAAAGGAACTTGTGGGAGAGAAAAGAAAGGACCCACTAGCTCAGGTTGCCGCAACCAAGCCATCTCAGCTCACAATGACCTAGTTTCGCACCAAGTTTGAAAATGGAAAGATTGAGTACAAGATAAGGTACAAAGGGAGATCAAGACCATTCTCTAGAGCCAAGGCCTTGATCACTTCAGAGTATGAAGCTCCAAGGATGAACCCTTCGGTTGTCACTGCTCACAAGAAGATTTGACTTCTCCAAAAGTTCAACAAGTGGCAAAGGAAGGCAATGAAGAAGATGCAAAAGTCCATGGACAAGATGGTGAGCAAGATCAAGAGCCTAGAGAAGAAGGTGGCTAGTTCCTCATCTAAGAAGAACAAGGCATCCATGACCTCTCCTTTCCCTAGGAGTCGATCCCTCCTCACTACACCAAGGAGACTCCCAGCCCAAGACCCTCCCAGAGCCTCATCGTTTGAACCAAGAGAAGCATGAGATAGCACACAAAAGAGAAGGAAGAGTTCAAGAGTTAGACGCTCTGACTCGACCAGCGGACTCGATCGAGTCCAAACAGAGGAAACTCAACTCGGTCGAGCTGATGGTCGAGTTGACATGGAGAAACCTGAATTCGAGAACCCTGGGTTTAAATACGACCCAGCGCCTTATCAGGACTATCCTCATGATTTTTCAATAAATGTTTTAGTTAATTCTTTTTTTGTATTTTAATATTCTTTGTATAATATTTGGTATTAATGTATTATATTAGTTTTTCCTATTTTTGTGTTTTCATGTTTCATATTGTAAATTTTGTAAGTTTATATTTTTATAAAAGTATTTTTTGTAAGTTATTACCATTGTTTGGTTTCAACAATATTTATATTCACATTGACAGTATAATATATGTTTGAACTATATTAAATATTCACATTGACAATAAAATATATGTCTTGATTTAAGCACCATAGATATATATATTATCCAGTTTGTTTGCCTCATTCTGTTATACCAACTCACAAAGTCGTTTTGTTTTATTTTTATGTGTCACAAAATCTTTTATAGATTCATCTGTGACTTTTTATAAATCTTTTTTTTCGATCATCAGAAGATAATTACGATATCTAACATATATAGCGACAACATTTTTCGTCATGTTCTCATAACGGCCAAGTTCTTCTTTCCAGATGGTCTCAAACAAAGAATAAACTTTGAACTTAATTTCATTAGTGTGTCGGGTGTTGTTTCTTTTTCCTTGCTTAAGGGTGTTCTCCATTGTTTCCTTATATATCTTTCTATGTTTTCGATGCCCGAACACACCTGCTTTTATTTATTTAATTTGTTGCGACTTAAAATTTAAATGGCCGACCGACATATTCATTTCTATGCAAATTTAATTTATACAGCAAAATTGGTCAAAAGTAACTGTATCGACACGTAAGAAAACATTATATTCTGAAAAAAATGTTTTTAATAATTCTCGAAAGGCTGTGTTAGATAAATAATGGAGGTACAATTATATAACCTATGAATGACCTAAATCATTAACAAAATAGTAGGAGGTTTACACTTGCCGGAAAAAGAAAAGAAGAGTACATTACTTTTTTACCACTACAATTTTCCTCTTTCCTCGTCTGGAAAAATAAGCGCATTGTTAACTTTGTGATCAAACTGTCAAAGCAGCACAGAGATGCACGTGTGCCTCTCTACCTTCTTTCTAATTACCATACTAGCTTATATCAACAGCTCTCAAGCCTCGAAGATAT
The DNA here is from genome assembly GCA_902728155.2 of Microthlaspi erraticum. NCBI lineage: Eukaryota > Viridiplantae > Streptophyta > Magnoliopsida > Brassicales > Brassicaceae > Microthlaspi > Microthlaspi erraticum. The sequence goes on from CACVBM020001314.1 coordinate 5,632, forward strand.
GTATAACATCTTTATTTTTCATTGCTGGTGTATAACATATATCTTTCTTCCTTTTTTACCATATTCTACTCTATTTTACTTCTTTCACGACAATATTGCCATGTCCATTTAAACTCGAAACACTTGTTTGCAACACGTAGGATTTTTATAATTTATAAAATCACGACATGTGTCATTATTAATTATGAAAGTATATTGAGATCGTGACATGTGTAATGTAATTAAAAGATAAATAATATACCTATATAATACCAACGGAAAAAAATAAACAATTAAAAATAAAAATATTACATCTATTAGGAAAAGCAAAGAAAAAACATAACCCTATTATGAAAAGGAAAAAACAAAAATCAGAAAAATATGAAAAAAATAATTAAAAAAATGTCACATTCACTAAGAAAAGGAATAAAAAACATATTCCCATTACGAAAAGGAAAAATAAAACAATATAAAACAAGCTGTATTTTGTTCAAATTTTTCTCTCATTAAGAAATAAAAAATGATGTCTTTAAAAGTTCAAGATATCACTGAAGAATAATTAACATATATTTAGATATATGGATTGAAATCAAAATGACTATTGCTACATGTGTCTAACATTTAATTAGATGATGATATAGGTTAACACAAGAAAATTAGAAAAATGTAATAACATAAATAAAAAAAACTAATAAAATAATTGTAAAACAACTAAGTAATAATGAAAATGAAAATTTAATGTCACCAAATCTTCCCTCTTTGCTGCGGGTTCGGATGCTCCTGATTTAATAGAAGCAGCGGCCACAGTGGGGATCTCAGTTGGAGTATTGCTAGTTAGGTATCTTGGGCTTCCGCTCACTACCCACTCAGTTGGACTACGAACCATTGATTGACAAGGTCCGAACACGTCTGCTCCACTGGTCACACAAACCCCTCTCATGTGCAGGCCGCCTGCAGTTGATCAAGTCAGTGATCGCTAGTATCACTAACTTTTGGTGCTCAGCTTTTATTCTGCCTCAAGGTTGTTTGGATACTATTGAGAGCATGTGTAATGCCTTTCTCTGGTCAGGCTCACCAAATGACACTCATAAATCAAAGGTGTCCTGGGATGATATTTGTTATCCAAAGGAGGAAGGAGGGCTGGGGATTAGACGGCTCCGAGAAACGTCTCTGGTTTTTGCTCTCAGTCTTATTTGGAGGTTATTCTCGTCGACAGGTTCACTGTGGGTGGCCTGGGTAAAGTCTTATCTCTTGCATGGTGAATCTTTTTGGGATGCTAGGGATGGCTCAAAAGGATCTTGGATGGGGAAAAAGATGTTAAAGCTCCGAGACAAGGCTTACCCTTTCATCAAATATCAAATTGGTGATGGAAAAGAGGCTTTTTTCTGGTTTGATAATTGGCTGGAACAGGGCAAATTGTTGGAACTGGTTGGTGCATCAGGCACACATATGTTGGGCATACCCCGCCAGGCGAAGGTGGCAATTGCAGTTAGAGGCTCAGCCTGACAATTAAGAAGGCAGAGAGGTGCTGTTCAGCGACAACTTGTGGCCCTTATCCAAGCTGCTCCGGTACCCAACAGAGAGGTTGGGAGAGATGTGGTGTTATGGCGTTATAAAGAGGGTGAGTATAAGGATGTGTTCTCCGCTGCTGCAACTTGGGACCAAATACGTCGAAACCAAACCAAGGTCACATGGTTCAGGACGATCTGGTTCGCCCAGGGCGTACCCCGTTATTCTTTCATAGCCTGGCTCTCTATTTTGAATAGGCTGGCGGCGGGTGATAGGATGAGGAACTGGGGGCATGAACAATCTTGTCTGTTTTGTGGAGAGAGGGATGAAACACGAGACCATCTGTTTTTTGCTTGTCCTTACTCTTACACGCTTTGGTCTAGTTTGGGGGGCTTGCTAATGACTAGTGCCTCTACACCGGATTGGGTGGACACTTTGTCCTTCATTATCTCCCAGGGGAGTCGCACCATGGACTCGGTTCTTCTCCGTCTCCTATTCCAAACGTCCATCTACCATGTTTGGCGAGAACGAAACGCACGAGAACGAAACGCACGACGCCATCGAACCAGCTGGATACCATTGGAGCACTTAGCTCGCTATGTGGACAAGGCAATGAGGAATCAAATTTCATCCCTCAACTATCGAGCTCCGCAAAAATTCGAGGGTCTGATGCGTCACTGGTTTGAAGTGTGTTGTCTCCCCTAAATCACATCTAGTTGATTTTGAGAAGCACCGGTTTCACTCTTCTGTTATTTGATATTCTTTATTCTTTTAGGCGAAACACTTTATAAAGCCTTACATTGTAAAGTTTAGTTCCAGAGTTGCTCAATCAATTTGAAATTTCTTAAAAAAGAAAAATAAGCAGGAAAAAAAAAATAGAATAAAAGCTGAGAGTGTGTCACGTGGCCATCTCTCCGTGCTGATGTGGCGGTCAGCTGGAGAGAGATGGCCTCTTATTATATATAAGATATATATATATTATCTTATTATATAAAGTTGGATGCGCACGACGTGGTTGCGACACGTAGGATTTTTATAATTTATAAAATCACGACATGTGTCATTATTAATTATGAAAGTCTATTAAGATCGTGACATGTGTCATGTAATTAAAAAATAAATAATATACCTATATAATACCAACGAAAAAAACAAACAATTAAAAATAAAAATATTACATCTATTAGGAAAAGCAAAGAAAAAACATAATCCTATTATGAAAAGGAAAAAACGAAAATCAGAAAAACATGAAAAAAATAATTAAAAAAATGTCACATTCACTAAGAAAAGGAATAAAAACCATATTCCCATTAAGAAAAGGAAAAATAAAACAATATAAAACAAGCTGTATTTTGTTTAAATTTTTCTCTCATTAAGAAATAAAAAATGATGTCTTTAAAAGTTCAAGATATCATTGAAGAATAATTAACATATATTTAGATATATGGATTGAAATCAAAATGACTATTGCTACATGTGTCTAACATTTAATTAGATGATGATATAGGTTAACACAAGAAAATTAGAAAAATGTAATAACATAAATAAAAAAACTAATAAAATAATTGTAAAACAACTAAGTAATAATGAAAATGAAAATTTAATGTCACCAAATCTTCCCTCTTTGCTGCGGGTTCGGATGCTCCTGATTTAATAGAAGCAGCGGCCACAGTGGGGATCTCAGTTGGAGTATTGCTAGTTAGGTATCTTGGGCTTCCGCTCACTACCCGCTCAATGACCAAGCTGGACTACGAACCATTGATTGACAAGGTCCGAACACGTCTGCTCCACTGGTCACACAAACCCCTCTCATGTGCAGGCCGCCTGCAGTTGATCAAGTCAGTGATCGCTAGTATCACTAACTTTTGGTGCTCAGCTTTTATTCTGCCTCAAGGTTGTTTGGATACTATTGAGAGCATGTGTAATGCCTTTCTCTGGTCAGGCTCACCAAATGACACTCATAAATCAAAGGTGTCCTGGGATGATATTTGTTATCCAAAGGAGGAAGGAGGGCTGGGGATTAGACGGCTCCGAGAAACGTCTCTGGTTTTTGCTCTCAGTCTTATTTGGAGGTTATTCTCGTCGACAGGTTCACTGTGGGTGGCCTGGGTAAAGTCTTATCTCTTGCATGGTGAATCTTTTTGGGATGCTAGGGATGGCTCAAAAGGATCTTGGATGGGGAAAAAGATGTTAAAGCTCCGAGACAAGGCTTACCCTTTCATCAAATATCAAATTGGTGATGGAAAAGAGGCTTTTTTCTGGTTTGATAATTGGCTGGAACAGGGCAAATTGTTGGAACTGGTTGGTGCATCAGGCACACATATGTTGGGCATACCCCGCCAGGCGAAGGTGGCAATTGCAGTTAGAGGCTCAGCCTGACAATTAAGAAGGCAGAGAGGTGCTGTTCAGCGACAACTTGTGGCTCTTATCCAAGCTGCTCCGGTACCCAACAGAGAGGTTGGGAGAGATGTGGTGTTATGGCGTTATAAAGAGGGTGAGTATAAGGATGTGTTCTCCGCTGCTGCAACTTGGGACCAAATACGTCGAAACCAAACCAAGGTCACATGGTTCAGGACGATCTGGTTCGCCCAGGGCGTACCCCGTTATTCTTTCATAGCCTGGCTCTCTATTTTGAATAGGCTGGCGGCGGGTGATAGGATGAGGAACTGGGGGCATGAACAATCTTGTCTGTTTTGTGGAGAGAGGGATGAAACACGAGACCATCTGTTTTTTGCTTGTCCTTACTCTTACACGCTTTGGTCTAGTTTGGGGGGCTTGCTAATGACTAGTGCCTCTACACCGGATTGGGTGGACACTTTGTCCTTCATTATCTCCCAGGGGAGTCGCACCATGGACTCGGTTCTTCTCCGTCTCCTATTCCAAACGTCCATCTACCATGTTTGGCGAGAACGAAACGCACGAGAACGAAACGCACGACGCCATCGAACCAGCTGGATACCATTGGAGCACTTAGCTCGCTATGTGGACAAGGCAATGAGGAATCAAATTTCATCCCTCAACTATCGAGCTCCGCAAAAATTCGAGGGTCTGATGCGTCACTGGTTTGAAGTGTGTTGTCTCCCCTAAATCACATCTAGTTGATTTTGAGAAGCACCGGTTTCACTCTTCTGTTATTTGATATTCTTTATTCTTTTAGGCGAAACACTTTATAAAGCCTTACATTGTAAAGTTTAGTTCTAGAGTTGCTCAATCAATTTGAAATTTCTTAAAAAAGAAAAATAAGCAGGAAAAAAAAAATTAGAATAAAAGCTAAGAGTGTGTCACGTGGCCATCTCTCTGCGCTGATGTGGCGGTCAGCTGGAGAGAGATGGCCTCTTATTATATATAAGATATATATATTATCTTATTATATAAAGTTGGATGCGCACGACGTGGTTGCGACACGTAGGATTTTTATAATTTATAAAATCACGACATGTGTCATTATTAATTATGAAAGTCTATTAAGATCGTGACATGTGTCATGTAATTAAAAAATAAATAATATACCTATATAATACCAACGAAAAAAACAAACAATTAAAAATAAAAATATTACATCTATTAGGAAAAGCAAAGAAAAAACATAATCCTATTATGAAAAGGAAAAAACGAAAATCAGAAAAACATGAAAAAAATAATTAAAAAAATGTCACATTCACTAAGAAAAGGAATAAAAACCATATTCCCATTAAGAAAAGGAAAAATAAAACAATATAAAACAAGCTGTATTTTGTTTAAATTTTTCTCTCATTAAGAAATAAAAAATGATGTCTTTAAAAGTTCAAGATATCATTGAAGAATAATTAACATATATTTAGATATATGGATTGAAATCAAAATGACTATTGCTACATGTGTCTAACATTTAATTAGATGATGATATAGGTTAACACAAGAAAATTAGAAAAATGTAGTAACATAAATAAAAAAAGCTAATAAAATAATTGTAAAACAACTAAGTAATAATGAAAATGAAAATTTATAATGGTCAGAGGCAAAAAAAATTGAAAAAAACAATACAAATAGAAAACTAACAAAATAATTATCAAGGAACTAAATAATCTTAAAAAGAAATTTTTATAATGGACCGATCTTCAAATATTAATAGTTTAATTTATTTTTATTTGAAAATAAAGATTTCATCAATTGAAATCTCTTAAATGGAATAATAAAAGTTTCATGAATTAATGAGTCGATTAGATTTAGACATGTCTAAGACTTTCTAATTTAGATAAAAATAAAGGGATAACAAATTAATTTATTTTTTTATATCAAGAATTCAAAATAAAAATGTAAAAGGATTATGTATTTTATTTTATTAAGAGAAATGTTATCGGTTTTTAATGTATTTCACTTATTTTTTAAAATGATCAAATTTTGTTTAATATTTTTCTGTAATTTATTTCAAAAATCTTAAAATAAACCGCGTATACGCGGGGCCTAATCTATTATTATATAAAGCTGGATGCGTGCAACGTGGTTACGACACGTAGAATTTTTATAATTTATAGGATCGCGACATGTGTCACTTTTAATGTTACGTCCGTTAAGATCGTGACACGTATTTTGGAAAAAAAATATATATAATAATATTTAAATGTTAGAAAAGGAAAAAATATATTTATTTGACATATCCTAATAGAATAAGGTTTACCATTCATCAAAGTTATATTATCTTTAACACATATTTAATTCAAAATAATGTAATAAATAAAATCCTATAAGTACATGGAATAGGTTATGTAAACTAAATTTCATAACTGCATGGAATAGGTTACGTGAACTCCTATAAAAATAGAGTTAAGGTAATCTCTTTTTTCTTATTCACAAACTCATCAAAGAAAATTCATCAAATCTCTTTGATTATCTTTATCTAATTTAAAAATCATGTCTCTAAAAGTTCAAGAAAAGAGTGGAGATTATTTGACTCTAAGTCAATTGGATTGAAATTGAAATTATCGCCGTACTATACGTGTTATTCCAAAGTGGGAAGTTAAAAATTATAAGGAAAATAATATTCTTATGGGAGTTGAGCTACTATAGGTTGTTTGCTTGTGTCTTCAGGGAGGTCTCTATGTTACTGTAGATTGGCCATGATTGGGGTTTGGTTCTTTGGAAGGGTCTCTAAAAGCTGTGAAGCTCCTCTTGGTTGGTGTTTTAGTTCAAGTTGGTGTTTGTTTTTCATCTATGTTCAAACTTAGACTGCTTGATTAGTTTCTTTTTCAGTTGCTTTGTGTGTTTGCTTTTGCCTTGTATTTTGGCCTTCAGTTCCCCTTTGTGGGCTTTATTTCTCGGGAATTTTCGTTTTCCACCAGCCTAGTATCTCAAATGTGTATCCCAAAAATTATTCCACTTTGGTTTTTATATAATTCTTGAAAAAAAAAAGCTACTATTACTCGATGAAAAGAAATAAAATATATTAACATTAAATTTTTACTTTTGTTTGAAACAAGAAAGCATAATTCAAATTTTTGTGATATTTATAACTCATCAGATCCTGAAATGTGTTATTATTAATTCTAAAAGTATTAAAATCGTGATATGTGTTACTAAAGAATTTAATAAAATTTGCTATAATAAAATAAAAAATAGATAAAAGACAAATAAAATTTTAATCCTTATGGAAAAGGAAAAATAATTAAAGAAAATAAAAATAAAGAATCATAAACATCATAAAGAAAAAAGAAAACAAATAATTAAAAAAAAAAATCTTATGGAAAAAGGAGAAAAATTGTGATGTTTGCTTAAAAAAAAATCTTGTTGTTAAGATGAATCGAGATACAATTTATTTCTCTAACATATTCTTCAAAAAAGTTATTTGAATCATGACTTCAATTATTAAATTTAGGAAAATGTACATATAAAAGTAAATCAATTTCTAATGGTGCAGTTTTCTAATTTTATTTACTTTTTAAAATAATCAGATATTTTTTTAATAAATAATAAATTATAAATTCACATGAGACTTTATCTAATTTAATATAGGGTGAATTAGCTTAATAATCATATTTGGAGACTTAATTAAGGATATAGCCATAAGAGAGAGAAAATTGCATTTTACTAAAAAAAGAATATGAAGTTACAGCAATAGCCTTCAGTTTTTAGGTGGGAAAGAATCCTCCAACCGGCTATGACGTCATAAGATTTGATGTGTACACTAAAGGAACTGGAAATATTGGACCACACATGTTCTCCTACAAAACCAACTACTACGTGTCACTAATCTCTTTGTCACAGCATTTTACCGAAGCTCTCGAACTGTCAATCTTTAGCTTAATGCCTTAATCATTAGAAGTTTTGATTATGCCTTATTTGCTGAACTTAGACATTCCATTCCACATATAAGCAATGTAAGATGGAATTAAAATATTTAGTGTTAATAGACTCTAAACCTTAACCCATACTGTAAACTCTAAACCCTAAACCCTCAATACAAAACCCTAAATCCTTACCACAAAACTCTAAACCTTAAACCTTAATCCTAAACTCTAAACATGATAAACCCTAAACACCCATGACCTACATCCTCAACATTAAACTTTAAACCCTAAACAAAATAGATCCTAATCCCTAAACCATTCACCCTTACACCCTAAACCACAAAACATTGTCGACAATAAGAAACCACATTCACGGAGCTCAGGCGTGACATTCCATTTTCCTTGATTATAGTATAAATACAGTCCATACCACCTTATTTTCTCGGTTATGGTATGGAGTGAATGGACTGGAGTCGTGGTTTTTAATAATGTGGTGTATCGTGTCCAGTTTCTCGTACATTAAAACAGTATGACATGGAATCGAAAATTAAATCAGTTGTTCAACATTAAAACAGGTGTTCCACAATAAAACACTGAACATTGAAACATAATCGACATTATAATGACAGTTTGACAAATAGTAAACAACCCGGTAACTGAAATAAAATTTGCAGCTGCCTTAGACTCCTTTTCAAGTGAGTCGTTGATTCCAAGGAATCGTACACGGCTACAGCGTAGTTCCGACTTGTAGTACGCAAGGTGTCATTGTCACCGTCTATGTCGCCATATGCTTGATGCTGCAAAATTTTAACATATTGGGTAAGTTTATAACTGTAGTTATGCAACTCAATAAAACACTCATCCAATACTATACTATCCACAAACCAAACCAAGTATTCAGTCTATACCATTACTTCATGTACTATACCATTGGTATTATGTAACTGCACTTTTCACATAGATTTAGATCTCAAACCCGCTACACCTTCATTTTATACACCACTACTTGAACAAGCAATTAACCATTTTTATACACTTGCAATTTGTCATGGATTCACAATCTAACCTCTCATTCGTTCTTTACCATGTAAACCCCAATCCGAAGCTTAATTTCCAAACAGAATTTCAATTTAGAAACTTGATTGTAACCACATACCTTTCTCTCCTCAGATCTTCATCCTCGGAATCACCCTCCTTCGCCCTAAACAGCTTCAGTGAGGAATAATTTCAATCTCGCCATCGTTAATCTTCTCCATAAATCTCGACCATTCCTTATTAGACCGTAAATCCTATGTGTTAAGTTTCTAATGAGAGAAAAATAAACCCTAAAGAAAGAAGAGATTGTTTTCAGTTTCGAATTTTGATTTTGACTTTCTCACTTCTTTAACTGTCTACCTAGAGAGCGGTTCTCACACACAGAGCAAACCTCTTCTTTCTCTTTCTAAACTCAGGGTTAATTTAGTCAATATTCCAGAAAATATATCGTGTATTCTAACCAAACTAATATAATAACTATCCTCTCAATTATGTGTTTCAATATGATTATCTAATGTAATTTTCCTATAATATAAAATAAGAATTTACAACTTGATAAATACTCTTGCCGATTGCCGACAACCGACAACAATAATATAAAAAAGGAGATGTGAGGGTGCCAATGAAGTGGCCGACCAAGGCACCAAGCCCTACCATGTATTTAAAATATTACCCGACGAATTGTACACACGTATTCATATCTTGAAAAAAATCAATCAAGATCAGACTGGATTAGGATTGATATTTGATATTTCTAATATACTGATTTTATATATTGTTTTCAAATATGACCTTTTCAAACCAATTCAGATCGGATTGATTTTTGGTATTTTGTATATAATTTAGCATCTATATTCTTTATTATTTATATTTGACTAATAAGTATTCCATAGTAATTTAAATACATTCTACATCTTCATGAACAAAAATATTTTCTTATAAAATTTGTATAATTTTGACGTGATAGGTTGACAAGAATGACAATTTTTTTTTTAATTTTGAACAACAACAAAAATGACATATAAGATGACATTTTTACTATATAAATTGACAGATGAAATGGTTTGCAATAATGATTTGTTTTCGTAATTTTGTTCATGAAAATTTAACTTTGCATAATTGCATTATGACTCATGTTTGTAAACAGAGATCGTCGAGTCATCATTATTCTGTCTTTCATTTACTTATTGGTTTTAAGTTTGAAATTAAATTTTGGGTGGATACAAGTTTTTTATTAGAGAATCAGGAGAGAAGCTGACTTTTGGATGTTTCAGGACAAAAATCTCCCTGTATTTTAGAGAGAGACAGAGTAAAGAGAGAAAGAAAAGTGAAAAGTTTCGTGTGTGGGAAAAGAGAAAAAGTGAGAGTTGTGAGTGAGAAAAAAAACAAAAAATCGTATCCGAAAAAAAAAATAAAAAAAAAAGAAAAATTAGTTTCTCTCTCTTACTTGTCTTTAATATGTTTTTCCTTTCAATTTTGAGAGTCAAATATATCATTTAAATCACAATTATATAATAAGATATGTATTAGAAAAATATATAGATTTTTTTCTATACATTTTGAACTTTAAATTTTTCAAATTGGATAATATTAAAATAATTTATATAAATTTTTCATAAGAATAGTCAAAACACAGTGTACGCGCTAATATATGGTGTACACAAAAATAGTATACGAACTCGTATATAATGTATGGTCAATCTATGATGTACACCAATATATTCGTCTATCACAGTACGAACGACATAAATACAATATAAACACATACCAAATTCTAATAATATTATAGTATACATGCCAATATAGGGTATACACAAAAATAGTGTGCATGTCAATAACGGTGTGCGTACCAATATATGGTGTACGAATCGTTAGGATACAGTGTGTACACAAAAATCTAATAATATATACAATAGATATGCCAATATATGGTATATACAAAAGTGTACACGCCAATAATAGTGTACGTACAAATATATGGTGTACGAACAACCAGAATACAGTACACAAAACTCTAATAATATTCATAATATACGCGCTAACATATGGTGTACATATTAGTAACAGTGTATGTATTAATATATGGTGTAAGAACCACCAAAATACAATATACATACACCAAAATCTAATAATATTTATAGTATACGCGCCAACATGTACACAAAATAGTGTACATGCCAATAATGATGTATGTACCAATATATGGTATACGAACTACCAGAATACAGTGACCGTACACAAAAATTTAATAACATTTATAATATATACACTAATATATGGTGTACATAAAATAGTATACATACTACAAAAAGTATGTTCTGATATATAATGCATGCCACCAGTTTTTTACAATTTTTATGATCTTCAGTTTAGAGATTAGATTTAGGTTTAAGTTGCAAAACTTTAAATTTATTTTTGGTTAATTTTTATATATAACACTAAAAATCAAATTTTCTTCTTTCAATAGCATATATTTCAAAATGGACGCCGGTAACATTTTTCATTTAATTCCAACACCAAAAATCCACAAAAGAGAAACACTTGAGTATATAAACTAATTAATGAAAACCTTAAACGCTAAATGCTAAATGTTAAACCCTACTCAAGGTTTGATGAATCCATGCGTCAACACTAAATCATAAACACTAAATTCTAGTCACGGATTGGTGAACTATGTAAACATCATAAACCCTAGTCGCAGATTAGTGAGTCCATGGGGAAAAATATAATCTCTAGAATTTTAAGGGTAAACTCTAGTCAATGATTGGTGAACCCATAGGAACAAATCATAAATCCTAAACTATAGTCAAAGGTAAGAATTATAAACACTAAACCATAAACCATTGGGAACAACATAGGTGTAATATTGGGAAAAATTATAAAGTTTAAAACCTAAATGGTAATCTCTAGTCAAGGATGGTGAACTGATGATAGGATTTTGGTGGATGTGAATGATATGAATGAAGGATGATAAGATATGAGGTGGAATGCAAACAGGGTGAATAAAGATGAAATGGTGCAATCACAATCAATCAATTCCTCTTAACCATCATAGTCAAAGTAGTATAAGAGGTTATCAATCCAAAATGGGAAACTTGTCACTCTATGAGAATATGAAACACAAGAAGTCAAGCAAGCAGTAATAGATTTGAGGTAACACTAACAACCTAAAAAATGAAATGAATGCAGAAATAGAAATAAAGCAGTAGAGCAACAGCTCGACCAAGGACTCGAGTCGAGTGGAACAGAGTACCGAGCTCGATCGAGTTTAGGGTCGAGTTGAAGTAAAAAGCAATAAAGGCAGCGACTTTAACAAGCTAGAACGAAATTAGGGTAAGACAGGGTTTACAATCAGAGGAAGGCTATACTTAATCAATCTTGCTCTCAAAACTTGTATCAAGGTATCTCTTGATATTGAGCTTCTCAATGCCTAGCTAACCCTTTCCCAAGGTGAAAGCTATCAACCAAGACTGATCTCAGAAACAGGGGGTTAGCCAGTGAGAATCAAGCCTTGGAGGCCATAGGATCATTGCTCAAACTAATCCATCCAACCCCTTAGACCTCTATTTCTAGAGCAAGAGATATTGGAGCTCTTAGTGGACTTTTCCAGCGATTTCCATCACTTCCATGTGGAGAATCGCCTAAGGACATACAAGCCAGGGGTAGTGGTCATGTAGCCTTAAGATTATCCAAAAGAGAGAGATCTAGATTAAGACATAAGCAAGAAGGATTAAGCATAAAACCTCTAATCTATCCCATCTCAAACCCTAATGGGTAACTACTCACTACACATGAATGTAAACAAATGCAATAAAAGAGACATCATAAGAAAGAGGAGATGAAATTAAACAACTTTTATTGAAATAAGCAAGTGCAAATACAAAAGAGATTATCCAGGATCTAGGATTCAAGAAGCAAGAGCTTCAAGAACACAAAGATGGGATTAGAGCTCTCAAAAGTAAAAGACAATAAATTAAAAGAAACTAAAACAAAAAGTAATCTAAAGCTTGGTGGTTTTTTCGTGGCTTTTAGCCTTTAAATACAAGAGGATTAGGTTTAGGGTCAAAGGAAAGTCAAGGGGGAAGCAACATTTTTCGGGTTTGACTGTTGACTTCTCAGCTCGATCGAGTTGAAGCTTGGCCGGTCGAGTTGAGGAACTCGACCGGTTGGTCGAGTAGATGGTCGAGCTGGTCTTCAAGATGGCTTCCTCCTTCTTCCTTTGCGTATCCAGTTGAGCTGCGTCCATGTGCCAAGTCCTCCATGCTCCTCACGTCCCATATGCTCCAGAATGCTCCAAAAGACCTATTTCAAAGGACCAAACATGCATATGTATGCAAATGCAACCTAAAACTACTATGAATGCATAAGAAGAGAAAAGGAACAAGATATGATGCTAATGGATGCTAAAACTATGCAAAAGATGCATAAAAGATGTACTAAAACTATGTAAAATGCAAGTACATCATGAACCCATGGGGAAAAGTCATAAACCCTAAACCCTAATTACTAAACCCTAGTCAAGGATTGGTAAACCCTTGGGGAAGACATAAACCCTTAATATTATATACTAAACCCTATTTAAGGATTAATGAACCTATGGCAAAATTGTAAACTTCAAACACTAAACACTAAACCATAAACACTAAACTCTAGTCAAGGATTGGTGAACCATGTAAAAATTATTAACCCTAGTCGCACACAAATGAGTCCATGGGGAAAAATTATAAACTCTAAAACTTAAATGGTAAACCCTAGTCAATGATTGATGAACCCATGGGAAAATGTCAGAAAAAAGGATTGATAAACCTTTAGGGAAGAATCTTAAACCCTAAATAGTAAATACTAAACCCTAGTTAAGGATTAATGAACCCATGGAAAAATTGTAAACCTTAAACCCTAAATGCTAAACCCTAAACCATGGGGGAATAATATAGGGAAAATAAATAAAGGCTAAAACATAAATGGTACTCCCTAGTCAAGGATGGTGAACCCATGGAAAAAACTTATAAACCCTAAACCATAATTGCTAAACCCTAGTCAAGGATTGGTACATCATTTGGGAAGAATCCTAAACCCTAAATAGTAAATATTAAACCTTAGTCAAGGATTGATGAACCCATATAAACAATTTTAAACCTTAAACCCTTAACAATAAACAATTGTACACGTTAAACCCTAGTCGGGTTTTGATGAACCCATTCAAAATATTGTAAGCAATAAATTCTAGTTAAGATTGGTGAACCATGTAAAAATTATAAACCTAGTCAAGGATTAATAAGTCCATGGGGAAAAGTTATAAACCCTAAAACCTAAATAGTAAACCCTAGTCAATGATTGGTGAACCCAGGGAAAAGTCATAAACTCTAAACCCTAGTCAAAGATTGGTAAACCTTTGGGGAAGAACGAGAAACTCTAAACCTTAAACCATGTGGAATAATATAGGTGTAGTATTGGGGAAAATTAAAAAGTTTAAAATCTAAATGGTAATCTCTAGTCAAGGATGGTGAACCCATGCGAAAAAATCATGAACCCTAAACCCTAATTGCTAAACCCTAGTCAAGGATTGGTAAACCCTTGGGGAAAAATCCTAAACTCTAATTAGTAAATACTAAACCCTAGTTAAGGATTGATGAACCCATGGAAAAAGTTGTAAACCTTAAACCCTAAATGCTAGACTTTAGTCAAAGATTGGTAAACCCATGAAAATAGTGTACACACCAGTACATTATATGGTGTACGCGTCAATATATGGTGTACAAATATATGACCATATCACTCTTAGCTATATTCAACATTAAATTTTATATAGATCACTTCCAATAAATAATGGTGTACCTATACGTTATATTATACTTTTGAAAAAGTATACTTTTGAAAACTAACACCCTAGGAATGTAGTTTTAAAAAGTATACGTACAAATATATGGTATACACAAAATAGTATACATAGTAGTATATAAAGTACACACCAATATATATTGTACCAGTATATGATATTTATCTCATAGCTATCTTTAACAGTTAAACAATTGTAAACGTTAAACCCTAGTCGGGTTTTGATGAACCCATTCAAAATATTGTAAACAATATATTGTAGTTAGGATTGGTGAACCATGTAAAAATTATAAACCTAGTCACGGATTAATAAGTCCATGGGGAAAAGTTATAAACCCTAAAACCTAAATAGTAAACGCTAGTCAAATGATTGGTGAATCCAGGGAAAAGTCATAAACTCTAAACCCTAAATGCTAAACCCTAGTCAAAGATTGGTAAACCTTTGGGGAAGAACGAGAAACTCTAGACCTTAAACCATGTGGAATAATATAGGTGTAGTATTGGGGAAAATTAAAAAGTTTAAAATCTAAATGGTAATCCCTAGTCAAGGATGGTGAACCCATGCGAAAAAATCATGAACCCTAAACCCTAATTGCTAAACCCTAGTCAAGGATTGGTAAACCCTTGGGGAAAAATCTTAAACTCTAATTAGTAAATACTAAACCCTAGTCAAGGATTGATGAACCCATGGAAAAAGTTGTAAACCTTAAACCCTAAACGCTAGACTTTAGTCAAAGATTGGTGAACCCATGAAAATAGTGTACACACCAGTACATTATATGGTGTACGCGTCAATATATGGTGTACAAATATATGACCATATTACTCTTAGCTATATTCAACATTAAATTTTATATATATCACTTCCAATAAATAATGGTGTACCTATACGTTATATTATACTTTTGAAAAAGTATACTTTTGAAAACTAACACCCTAAGAATGTAGTTTTGAAAAGTATACGTACTAATATATGGTATACACAAAATAGTATACATATATAAAGTACACACCAATATATATTGTACCAGTATATGATATTTATCTCTTAGCTATCTTACAATATATATTGTACCAGTATATGATATTTCATTAAACAAAAGTATATTTATATATTATTATATGGTATATATATCATTACTAAATGCTAAATTCTAGTCAAATAGTGATCCATGGAAAAAATAATAAAATACATTAATAAAATAATATTATTAAATAAAACATTTGTTTGATGTAATTTAAAATACAATAGAAATAAGTATTGAAATCAATTACAATAGAAACTATGACTAACTTAGATAAATTGCTACTTTTTCAATAAATTAAATTATTAAATGAATAAGAGATAATTAAAGAGGTGCAAATTTCAACAAAAAATATCTCATATAAGAAGAATTTAAGAAAGAATAAAGGGAAAAAATGAGATAATTTTTGTTAAAAGATAATGTATAATGACATTAGGAAATCAAATGTTATTGAATAGAACATCTGTTTGGTGTAATTTAAAATACAGTAAAAATGAGTATTTTTTTTAATTATAGTAGATAGTGTAAAGAATAAGAGATAAATGTATAAGAGATAGTTAAAGAAGTGAGAATTTGAATAAATCACAATCTCACAAAACAATTTAGAAAAGAGAAAAGGAAAAAAGATAAGATAAATTTTTGTTTTAAAAAAAAAAGTAAAATGGCATAATCGTGATTTTTATTTTGCAATTTCGAATTATTTTATTTAAATAATTCGAGTGGTATTCTCCGTAAATAAGTCGAAATCCGTAGGGCTATTATCAAGGCACAAAGAGTGATCCACCCATTTTGCAATTTAAAACTTACACCCACCCAAAACTTAATTTCAAACTTAAAACCCACCTTCCCACCAAGTTTCCCTTTCTATCGTATGTCGAACTAACTGAACAATTAAAAATAACTAGAATAATGAAAATGATGTCGACTATTTTTATTCAACTAAATTTCTTAGAATAAGTATAACAATCGACTAGTTTTTCTTCAGATTTTCTAATGTATCTAAATCATACTACCATTTGAAGAATAAATAATATTTTAAAATAATTATTAGTTAAATTCATATTCCAAATCATATATATTTTTAAGATCAGTCATCAGAAGATCTATTGCTTAAGAGAAAAGGCAGATAAATTTATAAATGGAGTTTGGTGACTACAGATTCATGGAACCTACAACAATAACTTATACCTTTATTAATATGCTTCTTATACTTATATTTGTATACTTTTATAAATAATACATGTATAATTAATGTTGTAATTCTATTTGGCTTCTTACTATTGATATAGTTCCAATTTTTTTTTATCTTATATATATATATATATATAAAGTTGATGTGATTCTCTTCTCACGCTGCCACGTCAGAAATTGTCACAGCACATCATTTTTTTATATTTTTACTTTTATAATAATTATCATTTATTACTATAATAACTTTACAAGAATATGAAAAGTCATTTAAAAAAAAAAATTTTATGTATAGATCTTAAAAACTATATTATTTAGTAGTAATAATAATAATAGAAATATATTATAAAAAAATATTGTTTTATTTTTTAGTATTATGTGAAGAAATGAGACGAGATCGAACATGACGAGAGGAAAAAAAATAGATTCGAAGAAGAGGGAAATTTTGTTTACTTCTTATTATATTAATTGGCAAGACAAGATCTAAAGGAACGAAAAATAACAGGATAAGACAAGACGGAAATTTTACATACCTCTAATTATGTTTAGGGGCGGAACGAAAAAAATGAAAAAAAAACATGATGAAAGAGGACAAAACAGGATGGGACGGAATGAAAAGAAATGGGATGTGACGGGATTGAACGGAACTAGATGAAAAATGACATAATGGGACGGGAAAGGACGGGACGAGAATTTTGCTTATCCCTAATTATATTCAGAGACGAAAGAGATAAGACAAAATGGAAAGAAACATAATAGAATACGATGAGACTGGATGGGCGGACATAACGAACATGACGGGAAAGAATAGGACAAGATGAAAAAAGTAATGGGACAAAATTATGTCTACTTCTAATTATATTTAGGGATCGAGACAAGAAGAAACGGAATGGAATATAACAAAATGGAAAGAATCATAATGGGATATGATGGGACTGGACAAGACGGGACATACAGGACGGATGAGACGGGAAAGAACGTACATGATAAAAATGAACAAAATGGAACGAGAAGTAACAAGACGATAAAAAACAATATTAAATTTGCGAAAAAAAAACTAACACAACTCGCGCTTCGCGCAGGTTACCCCTTAGTTATTAATAAAAGTTGATGCTACATGCTATTGAGAGTGTCATTATTAAAAAACCCAATTTGATTGGTTCACATCAACATTTAAAATTAGTAAATTTTCCAAACTCTAATTTTTTTAACTAGGGAATGAAGCCCCACGCAAGCGCGGGGTTATTATAATAACAATTGTGTTTGTGTGTATTCATTGATTTAAATTGTGATAGTTTAATATTTAATTTAATGGTTACATTTTCAGTTAAACTAATTATTCATATTAAGGATGTTCAATATGAATTTTAAAAAATCTTAACTGTATATTTCATCTCTGGTTCTTTTTTTTCCAAAATTTAACATTTTAAATATTTCCCTTATTCAGTTTCATTGGACTATAATTTAACATTGAACTTGAATCACATTTTGACTCAAAATATGGTAAAATATATATATATATATATTTTTTTTTTGTAGATTAGCATTTGATCACTGATCATTGATTCTTATATACAATTTTATATTTGTAAATTTAAATTATATTTTTAAACAAACATGTCATAATCCTTAAAATTTACATATGTTGCTTTTAACTTCTTATTATCTTTCTACTGTATTATCTAAATGATATTCTATATTTTATAACTCTTAAACACATTAAAATGTTTTACAAAAGATAAATCCTCTATATAAATTTTGATCAATAAGGTAAATATATACTATTTAGAGTAAAAAATATCATTTTTCTTTCTCTAATTTCTACTAAAATTTCTATTAAAATTTTATATCAAGTTGTTACATACTTTATATTTCTTAATTAGTATTTTTTTTTAATTTATTTTATATATTTCTTTGGATTATATGTAAAGAAATATGAATAGTCATGTATTAAATATCTTAAATACAATTTATTAAATTTTGTTGCTGATGTGGATATGCTAGATGGAGAGAGCACTCTCCTATTGTATATAAGATTGTTTGATAAGTTTGTAGTTATTACATGATCAAAGTTAATTTTATATATTAAAATATTGACCGAGTTTGTAATTGAGTTTGTAATATTAAAATAATGAAATATTATATTAAGTTAATTGTTTTGTTAATGAAATATTGATCATGTGTATTTGTTAACAAGAAGTCTAGAATAAAAATAAAAATGATGAAAATAAAATTTATAAGATTGATGAAATCAAAGTTCTAAATTAATGATTTTTTTTTTATAAGTTTGTATTAACAATAGCAAATTAGAAAATTTTATACTTATTTATGTCGATTAAGTTAAGAGTGTCAACCTAGGATTTTCAGAATTCAATCTTATTGGTCGATATTACAAATATTCAATCAAACATTTTTTTTTGAAATTGATGTACATGCTAATATTTATGTAACCTTGTCGCATATGTTGAAATAATGAGTATTTCTAATCAAAATAATATAATTTAGAAAAAAAAAAACCGTAAAGATAGTGGCTAATGTGAAATATTCTGGAAAATAAGCCTAAAAAAAAAAAGGCGAGGAGAGGATATACTGACATATTGATATGTAACTAAATTAGTTTAGAAAAAATGGACAAATGTGAAATATAATTTGAAACAAATGTCTAAAGACGAAAAAAGTAAGGATTTAAATACTCTCATATTACTTGTAGTCTATATAGAAAATGGAAATGAATACATGACATCTTTTTGACAGACTTAAATTTTTTTTTTTAATTCAAAGTTAATTTTATTGATTAAGAAGTGATTACATGATCATTATACAAAAGTTGAGAAAGCCAAAATTTAATCTAGAAGAATAAAAAAATGCCATTGTTAAGTGTATGTGATGCTAAACCATGAGCTTGAGCTACTGTATTGCTTTGACAGACATATGAGTAAAAAAAAAATTATTTAATATTGATATATGGTCTTAATGTTTTTACATACAACCTAATCTAACGAATATAGTGAAATAAAACTTGTTAACCATAAAAGTAATAAAGATTTAAGATATCAAAACCGAAAAACTACATTAAACAATCAAAAATTTATAGCAATTTTACCAAAGTAAAATTCAAATTTAAAAATAATTCTCATTCAAATCTATATTTTTGTGTGCAAATCTCATTCGTATATATATATATTAAACCAATTTGTTATATAGACCACATGTGGAAGACCTAATAATATGTAAAAGGTAAAGACTTACCACCACACATATTAGTTGAAAATATCTTAGAGAATACAGTAAAACCTCTATAAATTATTATTCCCGTAAATTAAAGCAACCAACTCGGCCTATGGGAAAGTAAATCTTATCTTCGCAACACCATGATCTTATCTTCTTTTTAGTTAGATAAAATATATATTACGGTATTAATAACCTGCTGGGGGCTATAAATAGAGACCCTTTAGATCCTAGTTTAATGTCAAAGCAAGAAAATCAATAAGAGAGATTTAATTTAATAGAAAAGCAAGAGATACAAATGGCAGGAATCATCAACAAGATCGGAGATGCACTCCACATTGGAGGAGGCAACAAGGAAGACGAGCACAAGAAGGTGGAACACAAGAAACACGCCGATGAGCACAAGAGCGGAGAGCACAAAGAAGGTATCGTCGATAAGATCAAAGACAAGATCCACGGTGGAGAAGGCAACAGCCACGATGGTGAAGGCCACAAACACAACGGTGAGAAGAAAAAGAAGAAGGAGAAGAAGGAGAAGAAACACCATGGGGATGGTCACCACAACAGCAGCAGTGACAGCGATAGCGATTAAGGTAATTTTCTTCTTCTTTCATTTCTATCTTTACCCATGAATCAGACTAATCCTTAAAATCTGAGAAGTGCATCATATTTTTTTAAAGACTCGAATTCTTGTTTCCCAATTCTGGGATGAATCGTTTGTCTGTCTCCTTTATCTCCTAGGGAACATTAACCAAGTTTTTTTTTTTGTGGTGTGAATGTTATACATTAACCAAGTTATCTGGAAAAAATGTGTTTTTTTTTGTTTATTTTGTTGTTGTAAAAGGTTATCCGGAAAAAAGTTACATGTTTGTTCTAAGATATAAAATTCTTTGTTCATATTAATCCCATTTTTTTTCATATTAATCCATCTTTAGTTTTTTTTTTTTTTTTTTTTTTTTTTTTTCTGTATGGAGTTAATAAAAAGTCATTCAAATATTCCATTCAGAACTTGTGTTCTTTTTTTTTATATCCGCAAGTTGAGAGATATCACTTTTTATATTTCATTATATTTATTTCTTGAAGATTCTATCATTATCTTCAGAAATCATTTTTGAAGGAACATCCATAAAGTTTGAAATAAAATTAAAAAGAGGAGGAAAACTAATATACTGAGATATGCAAGGATTGTTTTATATACTGAATTATGTTTTTAATCTGTAGGCAAGGAAGTGGAAGAGGACCGCTTTAATAAATAAGATATGTTTCTGATTATTAATTAAAGATGTTGTCTCTGATTATTAATTAAAGATGTTGTCTGGTTCCTATCCTCTTAGACAGAGGGTTAAAGAAAAGAGAATAGTGCATCTGTCATCGTTTGGTTGTTTTCTTTTTATTTCGGTTTCACCCCTTATGTTTGTGTTTGTTAAGAAAAAACTCTTGTATCTTATCTATATTAATAATTAAGTTGATACATTGGACTCATAATTTATGATCCCTTTCCACTTGGAACTTTGTTTCGTAAAAAGATAAAAACTTGCTACCATTGAAAAATAAAAAGAAACATGAAAAAAAATTTAACTAAACCATGTTTATAAACAAAAATAACATTCTTATATTATTTATGAAGTCAGAATTTTGTTTCGAGTCATCATGTTCGCTCTCAGCTGTGAAAATACCTTCAATGAAAATCATAGCAATATTTCATTTTTTTCTAATGATTTTAAATTTTAAAAATAATCCCCAATACCCTAATAAATTAATAATATTAATTTTTTTCTAATTTATTAAAAACAATTCATATAAAAATTATTTTTGTATCTCTCTTACACGTTAATATCTTAATTAATCAATATAAAAAATAAATATAAAAAACTTAAAATGTAAACTAAAACTCTTTGATCAAAAATGTAAGTGTACTTTGTTGTTTGTTGATATAGATAACTAAATTAAATTTCTTCGTTTAATACGGATATTAGAGACATTATGACCGGTTGTAAAGTTTACATCTAATGGGCTTTAAACCCATTCAGCATTTAACAAAACATCTCACCAATAATGAAACAACAGAGATTGAGACATTTACCGAGTGGTCTTTTCCGAACCTAAAACACGTTCTTTGGCTTCTGTATGCAATTTTAAACTATCAACATTTAAATAATCTTCGGTTGTATCAATTTTATTTTTTATTTACTTAAAGTTGGATTTTTCTCTAGCATCTATACTATTAAAGTAGAGACACAACTTAAGAAAAGTACACTAAACAAGCGCTTAACCTGTTTCTAAACAGTATTTAACCCGAAATTACCACCTAATTAACCTAATTAACCCGACCCGACGGATAAAACAAAGAACGCGGATCTTGAGTTACAACTTAAAATAAACCGACAGCGCAATTCGATTTTCAGTACAAAACCGGAAAAGAAGAATTCCTTTACAGAATGAAACATAATAAAAGGAATCTTAACAAAATGAAAGGTAATAACTTTCGTCATTAATTTCGAATTTAATGTACTCCAGCTCTGATCACCACACAATCTACAAGATCTTTCCAAATATTATAAGTGCATTTCAAATGTCGAATCCAAGATATCACTAACAACAATCAAAAGATACTCTCTTCCAACAAAATCTAAGGAGTCTTTCCACTAACCACGGAAAATCAAATTTTTTTTGTTATGAATAAACTTCCATTTCCATTCGATAACCTCAAGTACACTGTAAATCAACGATCTATACAAAGAATCGCTCCCAATACAAGTCACTCTCTCTCTCCAAATCTATGATCAATCGATAAAAAGCTTTACAAAATATCAGACTCTGTTTATAAACTCCAAAATCCCGTAACAGCAAAGCCTCTCTCACAGATAGAGTCTTTGCCTAAGTTTCTTCCACATCATCAAATTTTCCCTCCAATCCTTCACTCTCATTCTTCTTCTTCCTTGTATATACTTTCCAAGGCATATCAATACCCCCGTCCCCGAGATTCAGCTTGCCCTCAAGCTGGTAAGAAGGAAACTGATGCTTCAAGTCACGCACAAAGCAAGAGCTTTCATGAATTGGTAACCCTTTCAAAGAGACAAGGACTTCTAATCGTCAATCTTCGGAATATCTTGTCTCTAGAATTTGATCAGGTTCCACAACCAATTCATCCACCGGAGATAAAGCCTGTGAGAGAGGAGAAACCACATGATCTTTACCCAGAACCTGTTTCAACTGAGAGACGTGAAAGACCGGATGGATCTTAGAATCATCTGGGAGCTTTAGACGATATGCAACCTTCCCAATACGCTCCAAGATCTTAAAAGGGCCATAAAACCTCGTAGATAATTTCTGACACAAGCGTTTTGTGATAGAGGTTTGACGGTATGGTCTCAACTTAAAAAACACCAGAGAACCAACCTCAAAATTCACCTCACGTCGATGTTTGTCCGCATTATCCTTCATAATGCTCTGAGCCCGAGATAAATGTTCCTTCACTTCATTGATCATTTGATCTCTCTCTTGGAGCATTGCTTCTAACTCGCCATTTTGTGTAGCACCCTTTTCAAACTGTAAGAAAGATGGAGGCTCGCGCCCATATACAATCTGAAAAGGTGAGGTTTTAACCGCTGTGTGGTATGAGGTATTGTACCCAAGCTCGGCCCAGCTGAGAAACTTATGCCAATGTCTCGGGTGAGCGGAAGTGAAACACCAAAGATATGTTTCAAGACAGCGATTAAGTACCTCAGTTTGCCCATCGGTTTGAGGATGATAGGCAGTGCTGAATTTGAGTTGTGTTCCTGCTAGCTTGAACAATTCACGCCAAAAGTTACTATGAAAAATCTTATCACGATCAGAGACTATGGACCGCGGAAATCCATGTAGCCGAACAACCTCCTTCGTAAAATTTTGAGCTACATCCATAGCATTGAAGGGATGATGAAGGCTAAGAAAGTGAGCGTATTTTGATAGTCGATCTACCACCACAAATATCACATTCATTCCTTGAGAATTTGGAAGTCCTTCAATATAATCCATAGAGATATCTTCCCATATCCTCTCTAGAATCGGAAGTGGTTGGAGCAAACCAGCCGGTGATAGCGTGGAATGCTTGCTTGTTTGGCAAACTTGGCATTCCGCGACATGCTTCTGCACCATTTCTCTCATCCCTGACCAATGAAAATTTTCTTGGATGCGTTTAACAGTCCTCAACACACCAGCGTGACCACCTAGCATTCCATCATGGTACTCCTTGAGAATCAAAGGAATGAAACGAGAGGTGTTGGGAATCACCAAACGTTTCTTGTATAACAGTCTTCCCTCGATTAGCTGATACCCGGATTTCACTTCTTCTCCAGCTGAAATACGTGATATCACTTCCTGAATCTGATCACATTGATCAATCTCCTCATAGATGTCCTGTATTTCCAGAGATCTTGGAATAGTCATTGTCAATAGCAGATGAGTGACATTTTCCTGAACTGAATGATTGACTCCAGAGAGACCATTGATGATGGGATTTGTGTGTGGGTGTGAAATGATATGAAATGAGATGTGGTGGAATGCAACAGTGGTATATGAAGATGAGTGGTACAATCACAATCAATCAATTCCTCTTAACCATCATAGTCATTGAAGTATAAGAGGTTATCAATCCATAAGGGTGAATGTTGCTCTATGAGAATATGAAACACAAGAAAGTCAAGCAAATGATTAAAGAGATGTAACACTAACAACCTAATATAAATGAAAAGCAGTGCAATAAAAGTAAACAAAGCAGTGAAGTGTCAGCTCGACCAAGAGCTCGAGTCGAGTAGAGCAAAGTACCAGCTCGATCGAGTTTAGGGACGAGTTGAGACAAACAAAGCTAAAGGTGACGACTTTAACAAGATAAAGAGAGAATTAGGGTTCAAGACAGGGTTTTGCAATCAAAGGAATCTACACTTAATCAATCTAGCTCTTAAAACTCCTTGTATCAAGGCTTCTCTTGATATTGGGCTTCTCAATGCCTAGCCAACCCTTTCCCAAGGTGAAGGCTATCAACCAAGGAATGATCTCAGAAACAGGGGGTTAGCCAGTGAGAATCAAACCTTGGAGGCTATAGGATCATTGCCCAAACTAATCCATCCAACCCCTTAGACCTCTATTCTAGAGCAAGAGATATTGGAGCTCTTAGTGGATCTTTTCCAGCGAATGCCATCACTTTCGTGTGGGGAGTCGCCTAAGGACTTACAAGCCAGGGGTAGTGGTCATGTAGCCTTAAGATCTATCCAAAAGAGAGAGAATCTAGATTAAGACCATAAGCTAGAAGGATTAAGCATATGAAACCTCTAATCTATCCCATCTCAAACCCTAATGGGTAACTACTCACTACACATGAATGTAAACACAAGCAAATGCAATAAAAGAGACATCATAAGAAAGAGGAGATGAAATAAACAACTTTTATTGAAATAAGCAAGTGCAAATACAAAGAGATTAACCAGGATCTAGGATTCAAGAAGCAAGAGCTTCAAGAACACAAAGATGAGATTAGATCTCTAAAAAGTAAAAGACAATAAATTAAAGAAACTAAAACAAAATAATCTAAAGCTTGTGTTTTTTCGTGGCTAATGCCTTTAAATACAAAGAGGATTAGGTTTAGGGTCAAAGGGGAGTCAAAGGGAAGCAACATTTTTCGGGTTTGACTTTGACTCCTGGAAAAGCAGCTCGATCGAGTTGGAAACTGGCCGGTCGAGCTGGTGGGTCGAGTCCAACCAATATCGTCGTATCTTCTGAACCGCTGGTCCGAATGACATGAAACCACCTCCAGACGAAAGCTAACTCAATTATCCACAACTTCCAAGAAGAAGTCAGAGGCTGAATCGGAGTGGAAACCCTTCATTTGATACGATACTTCGGACGCATCTCACTAGCTCGACCGAGTGCGGGTCCGTACATGGGGCAGACAGAGTCTTTCCTTCCTCAACTAGTCTCCAGTGATAGGCAATGTTCCAATTAGCTCCAAATGACCTGATTAAGACATCAAACGTGCACATGTATGCAAATGCAAGCCTAAAACTACTATGTATGCAAAAGAAGGGAAAACATCAAGAAATGATGCTTGGGTGAATGAAACTATGCAAAAGATGCATAAAAGAAGGGCTAAAACCATGTAAAATGCAAGTACATCAACCATCTGCTGCCTTATTCTCAATTCCTGGTTTATAAACGATATCAAACTTATATCCCAGAAGTTTATGTAGCCAGCGCTGATACTCCAAATTCACTTCTCTCTGCTCCAAGAGAAACCTCAAACTCTTCTGATCTAATCTGACTATGAATCTTTTCCCCAAAAGATAATGTTTCCAACGCTGAATAGCTAAAAAAATTGCCATTAACTCTCTTTCATAAATCGGTTTCAGCTGTTCCTTCTCTGTTAATCCATGGCTAAAATAGGCAATAGGATTCTGATTCTGCATCAAAACTGCTCCCAACCCAAATCCAGAGGCATCTGATTCCACAATAAAAGTCTCTGAAAAGTCTGGTAAGGCAAGTACCGGTGCACACATCATGGCTTGTTTCAATTCATCAAACGCTGTTTGAGCTTCTGGTGTCCACATAAACTTGTCCTTCTTCAACAAGGACGTCAGTGGTTTAGCAATGGTCCCATAACCCCGAACAAACCTTCTGTAATAGCCCGTTAAACCAAGAAATCCACGAAGCTCCTCTACTAATTTTGGAGACGGCCACTTCTCCATAGCTACTGTTTTGCTTTTATCCGTTGCAACGCCATTCACTGAAATAAAATGTCCCAAATATTCCACTTGAGCCTGACCAAACGAACACTTTTTTCTATTCGCAAACAGCTTGTGTTCCCGAAAAAGTTTCAGAACAATCTCCAAGTGTTGTTCATGCTGTTGCAAATCGGAGCTATAGATGAGTATGTCGTCAAAAAATACAAGGACAAACTGACGCAAATAAGGTCGGAAAACCTCGTTCATCAATGCTTGAAATGTCGCTGGTGCATTGGTTAAGCCGAAAGGCATCACCAAGAACTCATAATGTCTATCATGAGTGCGAAAAGCTGTCTTTTCCACATCCTTATCAACCATTCTGATTTGATGATATCCTGACCTCAAATCAAGCTTCGAATACACTGCTGCTCCATGTTGGATCAATAACTGGTATAGGGAACTTATCAGGTATAGTCGCTCTGTTCAGGGCTCTATAATCAACACAAAATCTCCACGAGTCATCCTTCTTATTTACCAAGAGCACCGGACTTGAATAAGGACTATGGCTTGGTCTGATAATCCCTGCCTCTGGCATCTGTTTGACCAGCTTCTCCATCTCTTCCTTCTGTGCGTGAGGGTAGCGATAGGGTCTCACGGTAATCGGATTTGTACCATGAGTGAGATTGATTGCATGTTCTCTGTTTCTCACCGGTGGTAATTGAGTCGGAACTTCAAACAGGTCCTCATACTTCTGTAAGATAAGCTTCAACGAAGGTGGAGTTGTGATCTTCTCATCCACAATATGAGAATGTAATGTAATTCCATAATCCTTCTTCCTCAGTTGTTTCTCATATTTTGTTTCCAACGTCTTCAAGGAAAGCTTAGTGCCGTGAAGAGATGGATCGCCACAGAAAGTAACACATCTGTCTTTGTACTTGAACGCAAGTTCATGTGTAGACCAATCCATTTGGCACTTTCCCAACGTGCTCAACCACCGAACTCCCAGTATAATATCTGCACTTCCCAAATCCAAACTTATATAGTCTGCCTCAAACTCCACTCCAGCAACTTTGAATCCAACTCTTCTGCAAATTCCCAATCCATTTACTGTAACTCCTGTACCCAGTAGTATTTCCAAAGCTTCCACTTGCTGTGTTTTAAGATGAGCTTTCTTCACCAGAGAAGGAGAAATAAAGTTGTGTGTGGCTCTGCTATCCATCATCACTACTATGGATACGCGTCCTACATCTCCTCTGACCTTTGTTGTTGTTGGAGAAGATATACCTAAAAAGGCATTCAACGACAAAGTCATACATGTTGGTTTATCCTCCTTTTCATCCTCTATCGCATCATAGAACTCTTCTTCTAACAGCTCCACATCAAAGCCATTAATCACCGTCATCACTTGCAGCTCTTTATTTACACAAGCATGACCATAGAAATACTTCTCATCACATTTGAAGCACAATTTGTTTTTCTTCCTCCATTCAAATTCAGCTTGTGTGAGATGTCTTTTAAGCTTCCAATTGTATGGGAGCTTTGATTCCTGTTCCTTTGGATTCTGTTTGGCAACAGATTGACCAGGCTCCAATAAGGCGGGTTTTGTCTTCCAATTCCCTCCTAAGTTTGTTGATGAGTTCCGTGAAGGAAGAGCAGTGTCTGTAGGACCGCTTTTGACCTCAGTTACTCTCTTGTTTGCCATAGCTCTACACAACAATCCATCCTCCATTTGTAATATGGTTGCGATCATATGAGATAAATCTCTTGGCTCCTTCAATCTCACTATCTCACGCATCTCTGGTTTAAAGCCATCAACAAAAATTGCTTCCAACATTTCCTCAGCCACCCCTGAAATGAGAGATGAGAGCTCTTCAAACTCGTGCACATAATCTGCCACTGATGCCAACTGCTTGATTGACGCTAAACTCTGCTTCGGTGTGTTACGTTCTGGATTCCCAAATCTCACTAGCAGTCGTTTCTTGAACTCTGTCCAAATGAAAAACGGCATGCGTTTGTCTTCCCAATTGAACCAGCTTAACACTTCTCCTTCAGTGCTCAACGAAATCAACTCTAGTTTCTGATCCTCTTGATACTGACGGAAAAACATCTCAATTCTAGCAATCCAACTATGTGGATTCTTCCCGTCGAAGATCGGCATCTCCACTTTCCTGAGCATGCTATCGCGAGAAGGCAACACAGATCCAATATTCCGGGGTCCTAATTGAGTTTCGCTAGGGCCTGGTTCCGAGAAATCGGTGTTTACCTGAGGTCCGTGCGTCGATGTTGGACGGATCTGAGCTACGCCGTCGTCCTCCGCCTGAAATCGCGCCTGCATCATTTTCATCATCGTTTCCACCAAATTCGAGAGTTTCGCCACCGTACGATTTGTCTCCAATGCTTTTTCCTCCGCTTTCGATCTCCATTGTATCACCGATTCCATCGAATCCTGTAACTCTGCGAATCATTGCTCCATTGAACGCAAATCGCTTCCCATTGCTTCGTCTTCGGTTCTACCAACGTCACGACGCACCATTTGTTATGAATAAACTTCCATTTCCATTCGATAACCTCATGTACACTGTAAATCAACGATCTATACAAAGAATCGCTCTCAATACAAGTCACTCTCTCTCTCCAAATCTATGATCAATCGATAAAAAGCTTTACAAAATACCAGACTCTGTTTATAAACTCCAAAATCCCGTAACAGCAAAGCCTCCCTCACAGATAGAGTCTTTGCCTAAGCTTCTTCCACGTCATCAGATTTTCCCTCCAATCCTTCACTCTCATTCTTCTTCTTCCTTGTATATACTTTCCAAGGCATATCAGTTTTCCAAAAAAAAATCAAAGATTTATAATTGAATATCCCCTTCCATAAGAATATGCGTGTGCTAACGGGAAGCCCTAAGAAACCCTCCCATCTACTATAAATATACGATTAGAAAACCTAGAAAAACCACAGAAAAACACATCGCTTTTTTTTCCATCTATAATTATATTGAATTGAGAGAATACAAGGTGTTAGACACCAACCAAACTTACAAACCCATGACAATCATAAGCCGAACGAGATGAAAATACTCAGGCAGAAAAGCCGGCTTTTAATATACACCAACCAAACACATCGCTATTCTAATAGAAAAACTATCTTCTCGGCTTTTACAAGTATATCATCATACATATGAAGTCAAAACAGTGCTATGAGTAATGAGGCAACTTCACTAAATAACTTTTTTATATCATTCTCGATATATTCTAATTGCAATTTTCAATCTGTTTCAGGATCTGAAGAGAGAACATCTTCAAATGTTTTTTCAAAATTCTACTTTCAAGTATGATTATTTGTCAGGCGTTCACAAAGCATAAGATATCTAACCTTTCAAGTCTTCTTGGTGAATCAATGTGAAAATTTTCCACATTTGGAGGCAGTTCACGGCACTCTCTGGTGAAACAATGGAGGTCATATAGGCAGACGAAACTGTAAGAATACATCCAATTAAACATGTCTATTATTTGTTTCACACTGTCTTTGAAGTAGTAAATGTATCAGTTTCGTGTTTTGCACCTTTTTACACGTTTTCAGAACTTCTACAAAACCCATGGCTGCACACTTCCCAATTCTTTCCTAAACGACATCAAGCCTTCCCAAAACATTTGGAAAATCCAAGATGAAGTCGTGCATTCACGAAAACAATCAATCAACAAATCAAGAGAGCCATGTCTCAAAGAGGTATTTCGGAATTTGGGAGTCTCGGTTTTATAACAACTGTTTCTTATCTTCTTTATTGTCACATGACTGAATCAAGAGATAATATCTCATCAAAGATCGAACAACACGGAAAAAAATTGACTGAGCGAAGGAAGTCATAATTAGAATTATACTTAAGCATCGCTATCTACTTTATGTGGGTTGTTTTAGATATGTAGGGCACTGTTATTATGTTTTATGTCTTACTATTTTTTTTGTTCTTCTATGAAACAAAACAAATATCTATCAATGAAACGTTACATCTTTTCTATGAAACAAACAAAAATTCTATCAATGAAGCGTTACATCTTTAAAGTTCCACTCTGAAGTTAAACATTAAAGCGGGAGTTGTGTTGGAGGAAATGCACAGCTAAGGAAAGCTTAACAATCAAGAATGTATTGTATTCACACAAAAAATACGTATAAGAAAAGTTTTCTATTCAGCAAAAGAAAAGTTTTAAAGAGATCATCAGAACAAAGCTGTCTGTCTAATGCAATTCAGTTAATCTGGAATAAACATATTAGTTGTAATGACAGTTCTCTTCCACTTAGTCCTCACTTTCATATAGAACACAACTCTTCATTAAAATGATCAAAAAACAAAATCCAATCAATAACATTTTTTGTTATCTATGATCTCAATATCACTAATTCTAATCCATACAAGCGAAAAATCTACTGAAACATTTCCACCTACGTTCACAATTATCAACCAAATCGTTTTCAAAACTCACTGTTTTCTCTTAAGAAGATGAAGACCGCACGACTTTCCTGCCAGATCAACTGTCGAAGAATTTGAATACGGAGACGATGACCATGGAAACAGAGAAGAAGAGGAAGAGGTAACGAAAACAAGGATATCCGAATCCCATCCAATTGCGGGGAGAATCGAGGAAGAGTAAAGGAGAATCGAAGAAGAAGAGCATCCTTACCCATGTAGCTGAGAATCAAAGAACCCAACTTTGGATTCCTTGAGATTTCCCAAATTTATATATCTGTTTCCCGAAAATTGCAAAATCTCACAAATTGAAGAGATCGTTGTAGGAGAAAAAGGTCGAATTGGCTAGGCGGAAGAGATAATGGGCTGGAAGGAAGAAGAAGAAGATAAGATGAAGAATCAAAGCAGCAAAGAAGAAGAAGAATCGGTGGATTAATACCCCAAAAAAATGAAGAATCGGTGAAAAAGAAACGCATAAGAGAAGACGGTGACTGATTAACAAAAAAAACTTGGATGAAAAAGAAAAAAAAAAAACATTGATTAATGTCGTTTACAAACAACAAAGGCCCAAGCTGATTATTTTCGTTTTTGGGCTTCGTAATATTTTAACACAATTAATAAAGACAGGTCCAATACGTTTTAAATAATTCTGATTTTTTATAACTTAATTTTTCATTGATTATATCATTTCCACATTATCCAAAACATGAAAATATAACAATTTGTAACTCATCCAAAAACAACTCAAACATTAAAAAAATATTCAATCTTAAAAAGTTAATGTTCACAAATTTAATTAACTCAGTAGTTACCAATATCACAGATCAGAACCAACATTCTTTTAAATCTGGATTGTTTTGGAGAGACAGAAAGAAAGAATATATTTGATAAATGTGAAAATTTGTAATAACATTAATATGTCTCTTGGAAAAAATTACAAAAGAAGAGAACAAAAAATAAGATCTACAAATTTAGGTTTGTTGTGTACCGAGAATGTGTGTTGTGGATAGCACATATTATCAGTCTCATTAAGACAATAATCTCTTATTATTATTATCAGTCTTATAATATTATTGGGACCATAAGAGTTTTTAAAACATTATTATCTTATCGAATTATGTCATATTTTACACCGGCCCAACCCGGGACAGAAGAAATTTATTAGTTTATTGTGTTTATTAATTTACCGGGTATTAATTTATAGAGTTTCTACTGTATGTTGTTAGTCATCTAATGTGAGTAAAAAATAGTAACACTGACGAAGCTTCATATTTATGTAAATTTTTTTAATATAAATTAAATATTGTACTTTGTACTTATTATACATTAATGATCTGGCGAAGTTAATTTATTAACAAAAATTATTAACTTTCTACTTTGTAAAATCATAATATTATGTTAAAATAAAGTTCACAACTTCCTATGTTATAGTAACATTTGTTCGACTAAGTTCACAAATTTAGTTAACCCAACGTTGGTGAGAACCAACATTTGTTTAATTGACTAAAGTTCTAACTTCTTGTGTTATAGTTACATTTGTTCAATTGACTAAATTTCACAAATTTAATGAATCCAAGGTTAACAACATCACGGGTGAGAACCAACATTTGTTCAATTGACTAAAGTTCACAAATTTAGTTAACTCAAAGTTAACAACATCACGGGGGAGAACCAACATTTGTTTAATTGACTCAAGTTCCCAACTTACTGTGTTATAGTTACATTTGTTCAATTGACTAAAGTTCACAAATTTAATTAACCCAAAGTTAACAACATCACGGGTGAGAACCAACATTTGTTCAATTGTCTAAAGTTCACAAATTTAGTTAACAACATCACGGATCAGAATCAACATTTGTTTAATTGACTGAAGTTCACAACTTCCTGTGCTATAGTTACATTTGTTCAATTGACTAAAGTTCACAAATTAATTAACCCAAGGTTAACAACATCACGGGTGAGAACCAACATTTGTTCAATTGACTAAAGTTCACAAATTTAGTTAACCCAAGGTTAACAACATCACGGATCAGAATCAACATTTGTTTAATTGACTGAAGTTCACAACTTCCTATGTTATAGTTACATTTGTTCAATTGACTAAAGTTCACAAATTAATTAACCCAAGATTAACAACATCACGGGTGAACCAATATTTGTTCAGTTGACTAAAGTTCACAAATTTATTTAACCCAAGGTTAACAACATCACGGGTCAGAATCAACATTCTTTCAAATTTGGGTTAAAAGAACGAACATATGTGGTCAAATGTGAAATATTGTACAACATATGAACTCACTAAATCAAACCGAGCGAACCCAAAAAATGATCACATATTTACTTTATATTATTCAGACTTTGGTTTCAGTTAGATTTAGTTCGTTCGGGGTCATAATCTAGCATTAAATAATGAAACTATAAAAATTTATAACTTACCAAAAAACATAATCAATGATCACATATTTATTTTATCTCATACTAAGATAATCAAATAATACTGATTCATCATTACATATCACAAATATATATACTGTTATTTGCATAAGTACAATGTCAATAGTTAAAGTTTTCTTATCAAAAGTTACACATCCCGTGATTATTTCTGATCGTAAATTTTTAGATTTGGTGAATTAACTTTCCGAAGAAACGGAAATAACAAATACGGTTGGCAAATTTGAAATATTATATAATATTATAACTCACCAAATCAAACCAAGCGAACCCGTAAAACGACACATATTTATGTTATATTTATTCATACTTCAATTTCGGTTTGATTTTGTTCTCTCGGGGTCAGAATCTAGCTTCAAATAGTAACAATTTGTAACTCACCCAAAAATAACATTAATGATCGCATATTTATTTCATCTCATCCTTAGATAATCAAAATAACACTAATTTATCATTATATCTCACAAACATATATACATATATACTTATAAAAATCATAACATCCCGTGCTTCCCAAGCACGGGTCATGACCTAATTGATGATTATGATCACTCCCATCATGACCACGTTATTGTCATGGTTCCTTTTTATTTGTTTTCCCTCTTTTTATTCTTCAGTTTACACATGCTTTTCACCCAATTCTGTTTGGGATTTAAAATCCAAAACGAACAAGCTAAGGTACTACGAATATGCAAGCATTACTTCATTTAGAATGATATGCGTTGCTTTTCAAAATTGTTTGGAAAAAAGATAATCTAAAAAGTAGTAAGATATCGTTTAAGGTTGATCTTGTGATTGGTGATAGAGACTATGTATATATATAAAGTTGGTATGATTCTCTTCTGCTGGTGACACCTCAGCAAAACTGGGTGCCTCTAAATTCATAATTTCAGCATTAACATTTAATATAATAGTTATCATTCATTAAATAGGCTTAACAAGAATATGAAAAGTCATTTACAAAAAAGAGAAAGATTTTACATAAATCTATAAAAACTATTATATAGTAGTTCTCGAGATATTATAGAAAGAATATTGTTCTTAAGTATTTTGAGACAAAATGAGACGAGATCGGCAGAACGAGACGAAAAAAGCAGAACGCGAGAAGAGGGGAATTTTGTCTACTTCTTTTTATATTAAATTAAGAGACGGAATGTAAAGGGACATGATAGGACAAGACGGATATTTCGCCTACCCATAAATATATTTAGGGACATAACGGAAAGAAACAACAAAAACATGAAGAGACAGAACAAGACGGAAAAGAACAAAATGAGATATGATGGGTTGGACGGGACAAGACGGACATGTTGGATAAGACGGAATGAAAAGAAACGGAATGGGACGAGACAAGATGAAAAGAGACATTATGGGACAGGAAATAACGAGACGGGACTTTCGCATACCCCTAATTATATTTATTTATGGGACATAGATAGGACAAAACAAAAAGAAACATAATAGGATAGGATGAGACTGGACGGGGCGGACAGGACGAACGGGACGAGAAAGAATGGGACAAGATGAAAAGGAACGAAATGGGAGAGGATGGTACAAGAGAGAAATTTTGCCTACCCCTAATTATATTTAGGGAACAAGACGAGAAGAAACAGAAGGAACGGGATAAGACAAAACAAAATGGAAAAGAACATAATGGGATATGTTGGGATTGGATGGGACGGGGCAGACATGACAAACGGGATAGGAAAGATAGACATGATGAAAATGAACAATATAGGACAAGATGGGACAAAATTGACAAGGATTTTGTCTAACCCTAATTATATTTAATTATTGTGTGTATATTTTTAAAAATAATAAACCAGAAAATAAATTATATTTGCAAAAACAATAAAATTAATAGAACAATATAAATTCCCGCGCGAAGCGCGGTTCACCCCTAGTACTTTAAAAAATTAATGGTTAAATAATCCAAAATTTGATGATATTAAAATAAAAGGTTGACGGAGAAAGATTGACATTACATGCAAGTAGAAATGCAAAAAAGAAAAAATTAATGTCAAATAATCTGAGATGAGAAATTCCTTTTTTAGGAGCTTATGAAACCTAATGATTAAGATTAAACATCATCATGTGATTTGAATTTGGATAGACATCATATCCATATTTAATCATATGATTCGAATTTGATAGACATCATATCCATATATATTTTAGAATGAATTTAAAATTATAAAAACATATTTAATAACAACTGGATAGCAACATAACGAAAAATTAATATATATTACAATCTATTTACTAACAAAATGAGTCGAAAAAGGTAAAAAAGATAAGATGAGACGAAGAAAATTAAAAATAAAAATAAAAAGAGGATTACACATAGAATGCTGTTTAGGATGTATATTATACAATAGCAAAGTCAACATGATAATTATAATTTGGTATAGTTACTGATCTAAAAAATAAAATAATAACAACTTTTTTTAAAAAAACAAAAAAACTAAAAAAAAAAATCAAATACAGGTGTATAATATAAGGTTGTAATGTACCCTAGGGGGGAGCGTGGTTTATGGTGTAGGGTTTACAGTGTACAAATATTTAGGTGTACAAAGGAGAAGGGGGAGAGGGGTGGAGGGGAGGGGAGGGGAGAGGGGGGGGTTGTAATATAGTTGTCCAACAACATATGTAGGTCTGTAACCGTTGTATCGATAAAACAACGCATTGTAGGGTTCAAATATCCACTGATCAGAATGCACAAATGTTTCCAGCGTTAAAACGGTGGCGACAACAAGGATAAGTGAACCCTTTGCAGATGAGAGTCATGGCCAAATACCTTCTTGATTCCGAACAGTCTCTTCAATGGAGAAATAGAACGAAACAATCAGTTCTCGATGCATCATCAAGAGTCTAAGTGATTCCAATCTGTTTTTGAAAGCACTAGGTATGTTGATTATAGAATTTCCCCTTTACACTTCCACTCTAGACTTTCTGACTTCGAGAAGCTCCAGTTCAAAGGATTTGTATTCTTAACTCGGAAGACTATGCTACGCCACTTTGATAGATTGAGAGTATGTTGGGTTTGGCAAAGCTGGGGGCACTTCAAGCAGATGAGAGAGCTCATGTTCCTCTTTTGAAACCTTCACCACTCAGTTCCATGCTCTCTGTAACACCCATTGCCAGACACACTGAGTACGACATAGGACAACATGATCAAAGCCATGTGGCAAAGTCAACACTGCCAACCATTGGATCGGTTGCTAAGACGTACTTCATAACCAAAATCCACCAACTTGACTTGAACAGACACTTCTGTCTACTAACCTACAAAACAATGGGGAAGAGGGGGGGGGGAAGGAATGGGCAAGTCACCACACAACCTATTCATAGCTATACATAGCACACACCATGTCATTTCGACACACACTTACACATCACGTCCTATAGACGCAGACACCACACAGTAGGTACGCATATCATTTCGGTGCATACACGCCAACTTGCTGATATACCTCTATTTTACATGCTTTTTATATGGTTTTACTATGCTTTTCATAAGGTTTTTAATGGCTTTCTGATCTAAAAAGGTAGTTTTTATGGATTTATAGTACTTAGAGTCTTAACAGGTCAAAAGATGTATTTTGGAGCAAAACAAAGGATTTGGACTTCAAGACCGCTCTGGGACTTAACTAAACTCTTTTCTTTGGATTTTCCCAACTTTTACCACTTTTCTGGTTTTGACACCCAACTCGATCGAGCTCGAGTTGGCACCCCCAAACTTAGCCTGAAAACAATCCCAAGAGAACTAGACAACTAGAACTACTGCCCCTGCCGGTTTAAACACAACACCTTATGCTAAGCAAAGCCAAGAAAGGTTCTCACAATCGCACAAGAGATAATATGGGGTTTGAAATGAAAAAGGCTTAGGTTTAAGGTGTGGTAACTGTCTCAAAGATGGAGATCAGCTATCTGGACAAGCAAGAGGGATATGAAATGGTAAAGAATGTCCAGATATGTATGTGGTAGCCATGAGTTGAAATCAAATGCAAGCATTGGTAATTAAAGATCAAGTTATGGTTCAAATAGATAGGGAAATGCATCAAATCACAGCAATGGTTGAATGAGATGTGCATGCAGCGATATGATCAAGATAAACATGGTTCTTGCTGCTCAATCAATCTCACCCTAATGCACAAAAGAATCTAAAAACAGGGCACTCAAGAAATCGCAAATGATGAACAAGTTTTCAAAGTCAAATCAACAATGCAAGTGAAAATGATGCAATCCTAAACAAGTCTAACAAATATGAATGCAAAAAGATGAAAATATTTTTGGATTTTTTGAAAATTTTATGATTTTTTTGGTTTTTCTATGCAAAAGATAAATGAAAAACTAAGAACAAAGAAAACAAGGTTAAATCATCTCTTGAACCCTCCCCCAAACTTAAATCACACAGTCCCTTGTGTGAGAAAATTTAGTGAAAGATTCAAGAGGGCAAAACCAAGAAAAAAAATGCAAGAAAATATGAAATGGTATTACAAGGGTTGGTGTTTGGATACCTCAGTGCCCCCCAAAGAACTGGGAGGCAAGGTCGTGGTCTGGAGAGGGAGACGGCCATCAGGAGCACTCCACTCGACTGGGTTCCTGTCAGCTCGATCGAGCTTGGGCTCCTCTTCCTCTTCATCTCGAAGTGGTGTGGCTTCCTTGGCCTTGGTGGAGCTGGCTCGCTCGAAGCGGTTGTAGGAGTCCATCGGTCTGAGGAAGTCCTGGTAAGGGCTGGATCGTACTCGAATCCAGGGTTCTCAAAAGGCTCCTCCAGGTCAACTCGACCTCAGCTCGATCGAGTTGAGTTTCCTCTGTTTGGACTCGATCGAGTCCGGTGGTCGAGTTGGAGCGTCTGGCCTTGGAACTCTTCCTCCTTCTCTGCGTGTTGTCTCTCCTTCCCTTGGCTCGAATGAAGAGGCTCTGTGAGGCTCTTGGGCAGGGAGCCTCCTTGGAGTGGTGAGGAGTGATCTACTCCTAGGGAATGTGGGCCATGGTGTCTTCTTCTTGCTTGAAGAACCAGAAACCTTCTTCTCCAAACTCTTGATCTTGCTCACCATCTTGTCCATGGACTTTTGCATCTTTCTCATGGCTTTCCCTTGCCACTTGTTGAACCTTTGGAGAAGTCCAATCCTCTTGTGGCAGCCACAACAGAGGGGTTCATCCTTGGAGCCTCATACTCCTCAAAATAGTAGCACTCAGGCTCACCCAAATCCGCATTCACTGGCGTTGTCCTCAACTCGATCCTCAGCTCGATCGAGTTCAGGCTCCTCTTCTCGCAAATCATCCTCATGCCCAACTAATGTGAAGGGGGTCTGAAGTCAATGTTGTCCTCCTACAACTGTGGTGAGCTCAGGGTTGGGCAGAGAAGCTTGGAAGGGCCAGCCAATGGATGTGTGAACTTGAATTGGAACCTCCCATCCAACTCCTTGTGTTCAATGAGGAGGTTGGTCTTGCAAAACTTGATGTCCATCCATCCTGCTGGAGTAGACCTTCTCTTGTCCAAATGGACTCCAGCTGCACAAGGATTGGTGATGACCCTCCAACACTAAGCTTTCTTCCTTTTGAAACGAGTGCTATAGGCTGTGTCTTGTAGGAGAGTAGCTGTCAAGGAGAGGCATGAGGTTCCCTGCGTGATTCTATCTCCTCTGATCTTCTTCCCATCCTTGTGCGTGAGATGATGGGCTTGATTCCCATGTCAAGGAGCTTCACTTCTCCTTCATTGATTGTCCCAGTGCCTTCCTTGCAAAGAAGGTGTTGGCAAGGCCTTGTGCACATATCTCAGCACTGGGCTCCTGATCTGAGCAGCCTTGACCTTGAGGAAGAGTAATCCTCCTCAGCGATTGTAGCCCAACTCTTTGGAGCTCATTCTCCTTGATATCCCAATGGGTTCCCTCTCCATAAGTGAAACCAAAAGGATCTCCAACTGCCTGAAGGTATCACCTTCCTTTCTCCCTTGCCAAGAACGTGATCCATCCCCAACCTTGGTCCAACTCAGCTCGATCGAGCTCCATACTTGTGGAACCTCATTGATGCCAAAACTCACAAGTGAGCTCCTTGTATGACTCCATGCGGTAGAGAAGAACTTGGCCAAGCGCATGTTCTTGAGGACCAACTCCACATCCTCAAAGATCCCAAGAGCCTTCATTGTGTCATCATGTGGGTACTTGGTCTCCACAAAGTCCATGGAGAAGAGAGCATCATAGTGCTCTTGGTACATGGGGAGCTCATCCTCTCTTCTCTGACTCCTCCTCCATGGGCACATTCTCATTGCTCTCATGCTCACTTCCTCAATCTCTTGATTGACCTCTTCCCCTTCTTCACTTGAGAGTCATCACTTCTCCTCTTATGTTCACCCCAATCTCAAACTCTCCCAATTCGCTCTCACTGCTGATGGGTCATTCCTCTCTTGGTCCTTCTCTCTTCCCTCAACCTCTCAATCTCTTCCTCATCTTCCTTGGTTATTGTCTTTAGCATTCTCCTTGCTCCTCTCATTATCTCCTCCTTTGTGAAGCTGCTTGCTTCCTTCACCTCTCAACATCTTAAACTTGTTGCTTCTTAAGTTGGGTTCCTGAAATGCATCAAAAACTCAAGGAATTAGAGTTGTAATCATTGGTTCGGTCAACTCGACACTCAGCTCGATCGAGTCAAAAAACTCGAGTGACAAACTCGATCGAGCTAAGTGAAAACAGAGTATAACCGAACCTAATCAAGTATTAAGAGCTGGAAAGGATGCTAATCAATCAAATTGAACCAAGAACATCAAGTAAATGGAACAATAAGCAATTCTAGTGAAAAAAGCATCCTAACCAATTACCAAACTCAAATTCAATTTTAAGCACATGCAACAAGTTTAATGGCAAAACAGAGGTGAGGTGAGGCAAATTCACAAAATTATACATGAGGAATATGAAAGCAATTACTCAAGAACAAGTCCACAAGGGACACATGCAATCAAAATCAAAGAAACAAGCAATAAGGAATCGAGATGAAGGAAAAGGGTTTAGGGTTCATACCTTGCTTGGATGATGATTGAAAGAACAGTAGCTAGAACTAAAGCAAAACAAGATAGAACAAGAGAAATCGCAAAAACTTAAGAGAAAGAGAGATTTCGATTTTTCTTGTGAGATGAGAGAGATGGTGATTTTCAGAAAATTTTGAGTGTGGGAGAGAGAGGGGTTCGATCGAGTTATGGGGAAGAGGGAGTGTTTGAGATGTGTGGTTGAGATTAAAAGATGAATTAAAGAGGGGACAAAAGCTAGGGTTTTCTGATCGATTTAGGAAGTGGGGGACCAAAATTACTTGTGGGACCCACTCCCTTGACCAAGGAAACGGTTAGAAATTTGAAATTCAAAAACTTACCTTGGTCGAGTTGTGGAACTCGATCGAGTTGCCCTTGTTTCTAGCTCGATCGAGCTGTCGGTCGAGCTGGCTTCTTTGTCACCTAAACTTAACTTATGAAAGGTTAAAGACACAAAACTAGATAGAAATTGCATAAAAAGTATGTACAAGGATAAACATGGGACTTCCTCCCAAGTGAGCTTGTTTAAGGTCCCATAGCTTGACCTTTACCTCTTAGGCATTGGTTGAGCTAGTCCCACCATCAAGGGTGATAGTGAGGACTTGAGACAGAAGCTCCTTTAGCTTGGTTGGGTCCCTGGACTGTTCTGAAGTGACCAAGGCCTTGGCTCTAGAGAATGGCCTTGATCTCCCCTTGTACCTTATCTTGTACTCAATCTTCCCATTTTCAAACTTGGTGGGGAACAAGGTCATTGTGAGCTGAGATGGCTTGACTGAAGGGGCCTGAGCTGGTGGATCCTTTCTTTTATCTCCTGGTGCCTTAGAGGCTGCATCCTCCCCTTCTTTTTAGAGCCCTTCCTAGTGGCTCATCAAACAAAGCTTGAAGGCTTTCTTCATCAAGCACACAAGGGGCTTGAACAAGTCCTATCAGCTCGTGGCCTATCAGAACGTGGTTTCTCAACTCTAGCCCTCTCAAGCGTGGCTTCTCAATCCTTGGTCCTTTCAACTCCTTGGTCCTTCTCAACCTTATCCTTCACAACTCTTGGTTCTTTGTCAACCCTTTCCTTCACAACCTTTGTAGCTTCATGACTCTGAACTGAGAGTTGCTTTCAATTGTGGCACAAAAGTCTGAACCTCTAGGCTGCAAGCGATATGACACCAAACTATTCACCTTGTGAAGAATCACTTCTTGCTTGTGAAAGTCTATTGAAGCGCCAACTGTGCTAAGGAATGGGGTTCCCAATAGCAGAGGTAGATCCTTCTCTTCTTCCATCTCCATCACAGTAAGATCAGTTTGGATGATGCATTCTCCAATTTTCAAGTGATAGTTCTTGAACACACCAAGAGGAGACTTTGAAGTTGCATCTCCAAACATGATTGAAGTAGTAGGGCGCTGCAAGCTCCAGCAATGCCTAGCTTCTCTGCCATTGTGAGAGAGATGATTGATGCTTGCACCAGAATCCACCAAGGCATTGTCAAGCTCAATATGCCCAAGTGTGCAAGGGAGAGTGAATTTCCCTTGATCCTTCACCTTTGGTAGAAAGTAGGTGAAGTAAGCAGGTTGATTTGGTGAGTAGACATCTCCAGAAGCTCAGAAACCTTTTCCTTGTGAGCCAGAACATCTTGAATCAACTTCATTTGCTCAAAGGCCTCACTCATGCTCGACCAAGTCCATTACCCAAAGGGTTTCCATTCCCGTCTGGTACATCCATGGTTTCAGTAACAACCACCTCAGGTTCTGCTTGTACCCTCTGAGTTCTCTGACTTCTCTTTCTGCCCGTGGTGAAATCTAGCTCTACCAAGTCTTCAGTTATTCAACTCGATCGAGTTCGCATGCAACTGCAAAATGAATCAAAAACCCAGCAATACAAAGAACAGGGGTGGGATAGCTTGATCGTCCAAGTGTAATGTAACCTCAAATGCAACAAAATTCAACCCAAATGGCAACGGCGCCAAATTGATGATAAGATTTGTGTGTGGGTGTGAAAGATATGATATGAAATGTGGTGGAATGCAACAGTGGTATATGAGATGAGGTGGTAAGATGCAAAACACAATCAGAATATACATTCCCCTTAACCATCATAGTCATTATAGTATAAGGGGTATCAATCCATATGGGCAAAATTGTCAAGCAGACACTAGATGAAATGGTGGTAACTCTAACAACCTAATGAAACAGAATGTAAAGCGATAAAGTAAAGAAAGCAGTAAAGCAAGCAGCTCGACCAAGGACTCGAGTCGAGTGGGAACAGAGTAACCAAGCTCGATCGAGTTATGGGTCGAGTTGAAGTAAAAAGCGATAAAGGCAGGAACTTTAACTAGCTAATGCGAATATTAGGGTCTAAGACACGGTCTTACAATCAGAGGAAAGCTATACTTAATCAATCTTGCTCTCAAACAACTTGTATCAAGGTATCTCTTGATATTGAGCTTTTCAATGCCTAGCTAACCCTTTCCCAAGGTGAAAGCTATCAACCAAGACTTGATCTCAGAAACAGGGGATTAGCCAGTGAGAATCAAGCCTTTTCCAACGATTTCCATCACTTCCATGTGGAGAATCGCCTATGGACATACAAGCCAGGGGTAGTGGTCATGTCGCCTTAAGGTTTGTCCAAAAGAGAGAGATTTCTAGATTAAGAACATAAGCAAGAAGTATTAAGCATAAAGATCCCCTAATCTAGCCCATCTTTGACCCTAAAGGAAACTACTCACTACACATGAATGTAAACACAATCAAATGCAATAAAGAAGACATTAAAAGATAGAGGAGATAAAGATAAACAACTTTTATTGAAATAGCAAAGTGCAAAAACACAATAACAAAGCCTAGATCTAGGGTTCTATGAGCAAGAGCTCAAGAACACAAAGAGAGGCTAAAAAGTAAAAAGGGAAATGGAAATACAAGATTAAATAAAAGTTGAGCAAAAGCTATGTTTAATTCGTGGCTCAATGCCATTTATAGTAAAGCAAACTAGGTTTAGGGTCAAAGGGGAGTCAAAGGGAAGCAACATTTTTCGGGTTTGACTTTGACTCCTGGAAAAGCAGCTCGATCGAGTTGGAAACTGGCCGGTCGAGGTCTCCTAGACCAATCGGTCGAGGTTGCCTAGCTCGACCGAGTCCATTGCCCAAAGGGTTT
Source organism: Microthlaspi erraticum (assembly GCA_902728155.2). NCBI lineage: Eukaryota > Viridiplantae > Streptophyta > Magnoliopsida > Brassicales > Brassicaceae > Microthlaspi > Microthlaspi erraticum. The sequence goes on from CACVBM020001314.1 coordinate 49,468, forward strand.
ACATTCCCCTTTGGTACATCCATGGTATCAGTAACTAGCACCTCAGGTTCCACGTATACCCTCTGAGTTCTCTGACATCTCTTTCTACCCGTGGTGAAATCTAGCTCGACCAAGTCTTATGTTGTTCGACTCGATCGAGTTCGCATACACCTACAAAAAGAATCAAAAACCCAGCAATACAAAAAACAGGGTGGGATAGCTTGATCGTCCAAGTGTATTAGAAACTCCAATGCAACAATATTCAACCCAAATGGCAACGGCGCCAAATTGATGATAGGATTTGTGTGTGTGATGTGATGATATGGTATGAAATGTAAATGAGGTGGAATGCAACAGTGGTGTATGAAGATGAGATGGTATGGATGCAAAACACAATCACAATCAATCAATTCCCTTAACCATCATAGTCATTGAAGTATAAGGGTATCAATCCATAAGGGTGAATTTACTCTATGAGAATATGCAAACACAAGAAGTCAAGCAAAGTAAATGAGATGGATGTAACACTAACAACCTAATGAAACAGAAATGCAATGCAATAAAGTAAAGAAAGCAGTAAAGCAACAGCTCGACCAAGGACTCGAGTCGAGTGGAACAGAGTAACCAAGCTCGATCGAGTTGAGGGTCGAGTTAATGTAAAAAGCGATAAAGGCAGGAACTTTAACAAGCTAATGCGAAATTAGGGTCTAAGACAGGGTTTACAATCAGAGGAAGGCTATACTTAATCAATCTTGCTCTCAAACAACTTGTATCAAGGTATCTCTTGATATTGAGCTTCTCAATGCCTAGCTAACCCTTTCCCAAGGTGAAAGCTATCAACCAAGACTTGATCTCAGAAACAGGGGGTTAGCCAGTGAGAATCAAGCCTTGGAGGCCATAGGATCATTGCTCAAACTAATCCATCCAACCCCTATGAACTCCATTTCGAGAGCAAGAGTTATTGGAGCTCTTAGTGGACCTTTTCCAACGATTTCCATCACTTCCATGTGGAGAATCGCCTATGGACATACAAGCCAGGGATAGTGGTCATGTAGCCTTAAGGTTTGTCCAAAAGAGAGAGATTTCTAGATTAAGAACATAAGCAAGAAGGATTAAGCATAAACATCCCCTAATCTATCCCATCTTAAACCCTAAAGGAACTACTCACTACACATGAATGTAAACACAACCAAATGCAATAAAGAGACATTAAAAGATAAGAGGAGATAAAGATAAACAACTTTTATTGAAATAGCAAAGTGCAAAAACACAATAACAAAGCCTAGATCTAGGGTTCTATGAGCAAGAGCTCAAGAACACAAAGAGAGGCTAAAAAGTAAAAAGGGAAATGCAAATACAAGATTAAATAAAAGTTGAGCAAAAGCTATGTTTAATTCGTGGCTCAATGCCATTTATAGTAAAGCAAACTAGGTTTAGGGTCAAAGGGGAGTCAAAGGGAAGCAACATTTTTCGGGTTTGACTTTGACTCCTGGAAAAGCAGCTCGATCGAGTTGGAAACTGGCCGGTCGAGCTGGTGGGTCGAGTCCAACCAAAATCGTCGTATCTTCTGAACCGCTGGTCCGAATGACATGAAACCACCTCCAGACGAAAGCTAACTCAATTATCCACAACTTCCAAGAAGAAGTCAGAGGCTGAATCGGAGTGTAAACCCTTCATTTGATACGATACTTCGGACGCATCTCACTAGCTCGACCGAGTGCGGGTCAGAACAGAGTCTTTCCTTCCTCAACTAGTCTCCAGTGATAGGCAATGTTCCAATTAGCTCCAAATGACCTGATTAAGACATCAAACGTGTATGCAAATGCAAGCCTAAAACTACTATGTATGCAAAAGAAGAGAAAAAACAAGATATGATGCTAATGGATGTAAAACTATGCAAAAGATGCATAAAAGAAATACTAAAACTATGTAAAATGCAAGTACAGCAGTGGTTGGTGGGGAAAGCCAGGTGGTATGTGCATTTGCTGACCAGGAAAAGTCCCTTGAGGGCCTTGGTAGTTGTTTTTAGGACCATACCCATGTTGTGGGGCTTGACTCGATCGAGCTTGCTGTTGTTGAGGATAGACCTGGTCCTGAGGGTTAGCAACATCAGTGTTTCGGTATGACATGGCTGGGTTGGACTTGTAATTATAGTATCCTTTGTTGTAACCTCCTTGCCCATTGCTCATGTAGCACACTTCAGCAAATTGTGTATCCTCCCCTTCTTGGACTGGTTCCATCTCTTCAGCAGACACAAAATTGACTTTCTTCATTGTGGACTGAGCTAAGATAAGCTTATCCAACTTCTCATTCAATGATTTGACATCTTTTCTCAATTTCTCATCTGACTCGATCGAGTGGTGGGTCGAGCTCCGGTTGGTGCGATCATACTCTTCTCCATAGCTTCCATTGGAGTTTGCAATGTTTCCACAAGCTGCCAGCCATCATCCACATCCTGATTAGGAAGTTCCCATTGCTGGCTGTGTCCAACATCTCTCTATACCTTGCCAAGCAACCTCTATAAAGAGTAGAGAGCAATGACTCATTGTTGAATCCATGATGGGGCACTGACTTGTGTAGCCCTTTGAACCTCTCCCAAGCCTCAGCAAAAGTCTCATTGTTCCTCTGTATGAAGCTCGATATCTCACTCCTTAGCTTGGCTGTGCGACCGGTGGAGAAAAACTTAGCAAGAAAGGCCTTCTTGCATTCATCCCAAGTGGTGATTGTGCCATGGGGCAAGCTCTTCTCCCATTGGTGAGCTTTGTCAGCAAGAGACATAGGAAGAGTCTCAGCTTGATGGCATCTTCAGAGACACCATTGATCTTTGTCAAATCACATAGCCTATCAAACTCATCAAGGTGATCAATGGGGTCTTCACTTGGCAATCCATGGAACATCTTGTTCTGCACAAGGTTGATCATTCCCAGCTTGATCTCAAAGTTGTGGTTCTGCAGGTGGTGGGACAATCCCTTGTCTCTGTTGATGGCGGTTTGGAGCATCTCCTAGACCAATCGGTCGAGGTTGCCTAGCTCGACCGAGTCCATTGCCCAAAGGGTTTCCATTCCCCTCTGGTACATCCATGGTATCAGTAACAAGCACCTCAGGTTCCACTTGTACCCTCTGAGTTCTCTGACTCTCTTTCTACCCGTGGTGAAATCTAGCTCGACCAAGTCTTCTGTTGTTCGACTCGATCGAGTTCGCATACACCTGCAAAAAGAATCAAAAACCCAGCAATACAAAGAACAGGGGTGGGATAGCTTGATCGTCCAAGTGTATTGAAACTCAAATGCAACAATATTCAACCCAAATGGCAACGGCGCCAAATTGATGATAGGATTTGTGTGTGTGATGTGATGATATGGTATGAAATGTAAATGAGGTGGAATGCAACAGTGGTGTATGAAGTGAGATGGTATGATGCAAACACAATCACAATCAATCAATTCCCTTAACCATCATAGTCATGAAGTATAAGGGTATCAATCCATAAGGGTGAAATTATTACTCTATGAGATATGCAATAACAAGGAAGTCAAGCAGACAGTAAATGAGATGGTAGTAACTCTAACAACCTAATGAAACAGAAATGCAATGCAATAAAGTGAAGAAAGCAGTAAAGCAACAGCTCGACCAAGGACTCGAGTCGAGTGAGAACAGAGTAACCAAGCTCGATCGAGTTGAGGGTCTACTTAATGTAAAAAGCGATATAGGATCATTGCTCAAACTAATCCATCCAACCCCTATGAACTCCATTTCGAGAGCAAGAGTTTATTGGAGCTCTTAGTGGACCTTTTCCAGCGATTTCCATCACTTCCATGTGGAGAATCGCCTATGGACATACAAGCCAGGGGTAGTGGTCATGTAGCCTTAAGGATTGTCCAAAAGAGAGAGATTTCTAGATTAAGAACATAAGCAAGAAGGATTAAGCATAAAATCCCCTAATCTATCCCATCTTTGACCCTAATGGAAACTACTCACTACACATGAATGTAAACACAAGCAAATGCAATGAAATACATAATATGAAAGAGGAATAAAATGAAACAACTTTTATTGAAATAAGCAAATGCAAATACAAAAGATAAAGCCAGGATCTAAGGATTCAAGAGCAAGAGCTTCAAGAACACAAAGATAGGGATTTTAAAAAGTAAAATACAATTAAAAAAGCTAAAACAAAATGAGCTAAAGCTTGGTGGTTTTTTCGTGGCTAGAGCCTTTAAATACAAGAGGATTAGGTTTAGGGTCAAAGGAAAGTCAAGGGGGAAGCAACATTTTTCGGGTTTGACTGTTGACTTCTCAGCTCGATCGAGTTGAAGCTTGGCCGGTCGAGTTGAGGAACTCGACCGGTTGGTCGAGTAGTGGTCGAGCTGGTCTTCAAGATGGCTTCCTCCTTCTTCCTTTGCGTATCCAGTTGAGCTGCGTCCATGCACCAAGTCCTTCCTTGCTCCTCACGTCCCATATGCTCCAAAATGCTCCAAAAGACCTATTTCAAAGGACCAAACATGCATATGTATGCAAATGCAACCTAAAACTACTATGAATGCATAAGAAGAGAAAAGGAACAAGATATGATGCTAATGGATGCTAAAACTATGCAAAAGATGCATAAAAGATGTACTAAAACTATGTAAAATGCAAGTACATCACTTGCATACCTTGTAGTGCACTTATCTGCTCCTAGTGTTCGATAACCCGTTACTACACCTGACCTGTTCACTTGCAGAATCAGGGATAAGAATAGGTAAAACCTGATCCCGCATCACTTGCGCAACACCTTCACAGTTCTAATGGCTGCCTCATTTCCCGGTTCTAATGGCCGCCCCATTTCACGGTTCCAATGGACGCCCCATTTTCATATGCTTTACGCGTTAGAATACGCTACATCCCACAGTTCTAATGACTGCCCCATCAACTCGTAAGCCCACCATGATCATGATGCTCTCATCATTGCTAGACCAAACACACATCAACCGCCAGGCAATAGATTCTCGTTCTCTTACATGCAATCCTAACCGCGGTTTATCCGTTACACATGCCTTTAACATACTATTCACGAATATATATAGATATTTCATATCAGTCATCGAGTTGTATCACAACATCAATCATCATCTCCTCCATTTTATATTTTTATATTATCTTATAATATATAGTATTTTATATTATCCTCTTCACATAAAAAAAAAATATATATATATATATATACAAACTCAATAAATAATCTCTAGTTACAAATCACTTATACATTCACACCAATCTATTACCTTACAATTGTAGATTTATTTATATAATTTAAAATACTCATCATGTACCAAATAAATCATAGAAACCACATAATTCAGATGTATATATATATACAATTACTAATTAATTATCAAGCATCAACCAATTATTGCACTAGATTTAATCATAATCTTTAGCGATTACTAAGCATAGTATAATGCATAGAATCAGTTCGAGTCACCCTCACCTTTAAAATAATTATAGATATCTGATGAAAATAGCTTGATGAACAGCCTTGTGAACGCATAAATAACTTCTGTAATGAACTGTCCAATTTTCGCTCCCACCGTTGATTCTTAGCCTGTAGTACCATAAAACTCTCCACGAAGTTTCGACCAGATCGGACAACGACTGAGTCCACTACGCTCCTTGAAGTTACCATGTAGTAACTGTTTCTAGTTCAGACTTGGTACAAATGCAGACAGCTTCTGTTGTTTCTTGGCCGGGAAGCAACCACTTTAACTTCTCTAATGCCATTCTGATTGAGTTACAGTATGCTCCTATTGCTTCTCTGACGCGGGCTCTAACCATAACAACATCTTGTGTTGTCCAATTCTTTCATAATTAGTCGGAATCTTCTCCTCAATACCACATGTCAGATCTGCCTTTCTTCTTCAACTCTCTTCCCCATCGTCCATTTTATTTTGCCCACGGTCTGTCTCAACTCCTATTTGGTTCATTATGTCCCTAGGTGATTAAATCAAGCATTAGTTCGAATAAGTTTAATTGTTCACAACCTACTAGTAAATCAACTATCGCAGTCTAAAAGATGTTGCCCACCAAATACTAGTTCAACAGAATGATTCAACACTTTCGATGCTCAAATCAAGATCATATGCTAATTGGCCAGATTAACAACAAGCAGTACGCATAAGCAGAGGTGAAGATTTTAAGTAAAACCCTAATTCATGTGATCGATCATCAAGCAATCATGAATGATATCCTTTGACTTCCTAACACTTAACAAGTAAACTACTCAGACATAGAGAAGGAAAACGAATTCATATTCATAGGAACAGAGATCCGAATCCTCTCTTGATCCGAATCCACTATGGTATGATCTTTCCACTTTCA
>CACVBM020001314.1:57435-72218 GCA_902728155.2 Microthlaspi erraticum
TTCCAAATGATGCCAATCCAATTGCATTGGAGAGTTAACTCACTCAGAGCACGCAGGGAACTAGTCTTGATGAATTCCATTGAGTAGATCTTTTTTTAGCTCCTCCCAAAGTAGAAGCTGTGACAGTGGACTGGTTTGAAGTCCAAATCCTCTGTTTTGCTCCATAATGCACCTTTTGACCTAAAATGACTCTTTGCAGTATAAATCCATAAAAAATACCTTTTAAGACAAGAATCCGGGTTGACGAGCTATTTCCCCCTTAAAACTATCATATATCACCAAATCCTCATGAAGTTTGAACATCGGTCTAATTCCACATCGTTTAATAGTTCTCAGTCGATTTCCACACCAGTAAATAGTTCTCTATCGATTCTCACACCAGTAAATAGTTCTCTATCTAATCCCACACTGATTTCAAAACTTTCGGTTATTGTTTAAAAACCAAATGTAAACTGACCGAATTATTTTTAAACCAAAAATCAAAGCCCGATTTCATAAAGAAAAACCCGACCCTTAAAATTTAACCAGAACAACACAAATTTCCCAAATTCTTGAATTAATTTCTTTTCATTTGCCCTAAAAAGCTTAAAAATCTGGGTTTTATAAATCGAAGTTGAAAGTTGGAAGTTTCTAGGTGGCTTACGCGTCTATCGTGTCAAGACCGGTGGCGGAGATTGCTGTTCCGGCGGTCATGGACTTTGGTGGTTGTTTTGATTGCTTTTATTGGGAAATTGAGAAGAGATTTGGTTATTGAAACTCCTAAAACCACAGAAGAAGTGTTACGATTTATGCTTAATGTTATTCTATTTTTATTAGAAAATAACGTATTCTTATTGTTCATCAGTCACAATTTCATCAGTTCATGAATCATTAGCATCCTTGTAGATTGTGTCGAATTTAATCAAAATTCTGCAAGTAATTGTTTGCTGTCTAATGCTGGGTTCGTGGTTAAACAGTACTCGTGTCCAATAAACTAAATCAAAATAAAAGCAGTGTTTTCGATGGTTCGAGCTTTATTTGTTCGTGACTTAGTTTGATGATGTACTGAATTTAAATCAAGAAGCCGATTTCTCTATTTGGATTAATTGATTTTGGAAGGATTGATTTTAAATATTTTCAGAACCCAGAATTCGAAGAACGGGTGGAGAAGAAGAAGATCGGGTCGATTTTTTTATTTATCGGACCAAGTTAGAATATGGTTTCATTTCGGTTTATGAATTATTTGGTCGGTTTACATTTGGTTTTTAAACAATAACCGAAACTTTTAAAATCAGTGTGGGATTAGATAGAGAACTATTTACTGGTGTGGGAATCGATAGAGAACTATTTACTGGTGTAGAAATCGACTGAGAACTATTAAACGATGTGGAATTAGACCGATGTTCAAACTTCATGGGATTTGGTGATATATGATAGTTTTAAGGGGGAAATAGCTCGTCAACCCCAAGAATCCACTAGAAAACCATTAGAAAACCATAGTAAAATAGTATAAAAGTATGTAAAATAGAGGTATATCAGATGGGTCAATTCTCTACCACCTCAGTCCATTACAACATGGAATGAATATAAGGGAGCATTCTTAAACCAATTCTACACAAACCAAAGATCCAACTCTATAAGGAGCAAGATATCCGGTTTTAAGCAAGCACCAATGGATTCTTTCTATGAAGCATTGAAGAGATTCAAGGAGTATACAAGAAGCTGCCCTAACCATGGTTTCTTTGAAGGTAACCTTTGGAAAATCTTTTACAATGGGATTGATCATAAATACAAGCTTTCTCTCGATACCGCAAGTAATGGGAACTTCATGACCAAGTCGGTGCAGGAAGCCAAGCTTTTGATTGAGAATCTTGCTGTGAGTGATGCCAATGCCTGCCCTGACTACAATAGAAGTGTGAAGACCACAAGCCCATTATCAGAATCAGCTCAAATCTCGGAACTAAAGAACATAGTTTCACAACTACTAAAGGGCCGACAAGGAGTTCATGCCATTGAAGACGCCTTAGCTACCAATGAAGACCCTCTCATGGAGTTTATTGGAGATGCCACCGAGGAGAATCAAGAGGAGGTAAACTACATTTGAGGAAATTATGGGAATAGAGGATTCAATCCACCATTTCGAGCTCACCCAAACTTATCATACCGGAGCAACAATGTGGAGAATCCTAATGATCAAGTCTACTCCAATAAAATGCATATCAAGGAGGTCAATACCAGCCTAAGAAGAAAGTATATCCCACAGGAATCTATCAAGTGAAGCAGCCATTCACTTTCCCTCAAGGAGCTACTTCGGCTCAACAAGAAGAGAAGGTTGATGTCGCATTAAAGAAGTACATGGAGGAGCAAAGGTTGATAACCAAGAACCTTTATGAGAAGCTTGATCACATGTTTGGTGATCTCAGCAGCAAGTTTGGGTCTCTCTTAACTCATGTCCAGAAGCTAGAGGTACAAATCGCTCAAACAGCCGAGGCGGCTAAGAAGCAACATGAGGGAAACCCTCAAAAGTTTTGTAGTGTTGTCTTGTCTAAGGTGAACCAGATTGTTCCCACACTATCTCAAGGGAAAGCAGAAGAATATGAGTATAAGGAGAGGCAAAAGCCGGGTAGATACACATGGGAATCAAGAAGAGCTTACAAGAGAAGACTAGAAGGCAAGCCACTACCAAAGCTAGAATATCCGGGGAAGTTTGTGATCACTTCTTGCATCAATGGCTATCAACTCAATGATTGACTATGTGATACTGGTGCTAATGTGAACCTCATGTCTCTTGCACTAGCAAAAGACTTGGGATTCAAGGAATTCAAGGGATTCAAGGAATTCAAGAGTCCAAAGGTGAGAGTTGAATTTGCGGATTTATCATGATAGAGCCTTATGGAGTTCTTGAAGATGTTATGCTGGAGAAAGGAGGGCGACTTGTCCGAACTGATTTAAAAATCATGGTATGGGAAGCCTCAAAGAGGAATCAACTTTTCCTTGGAATCCCATTCCTAGCCACAGCCAGTGCGGTCATCGACTAATTGAGAAACCACTTGTCACTCGTCAATATTCGGCAAGATGTTTTCTTCCCAACCATGAACTTCAAGTCACCACCAAGTGCAACCAAGCTACCACCAGAAGAAGCCACTATCATGCCTAAGAAGGAAGCCTTGATACCTAGAGAAACAAAGAAGAGTGAGCACTTTCCCAAAAAACAAAGGAGAAGAAGAAACCATTGGAGCTGAAACATAAAGATGTCTTCAAGGACATCAACTCGGTTTTGCTTCCAAGCTTTGATGAATATGGAGGTGAAGAGGAGCCTGATGGTGTGTCTAAGTCCTTCCACCAGATAAGAATCCTTACCCCCATGGATCCGGAGCTTAAAGATGATCATTCCATGAAGGAGAAACTCGGGAAGACCATGAAGCTTTTCCCAAGGATGACATGGGAAACGATCTTGGAGAGACCAAACCACCACAAGAGCCTCCTGAACCAGAGAATTGAGAAGCTAAAGGGACCCCAAACCCTTTTAGTTGCTCTTCCCAACACTTAAAAAGAAAAAAAATGAGTCAAGTTACATGACTTAAAACAAAGCGCTTTGTGGGAGGCAACCCACATGGTTTTATTTGCATTTTCATTTTTTATATTATCTTTATATTTTTAACTATCTATTTTAATTTTGCAGGAATTTTTAAAATTATAAAAAAATACAAAAAAAAATGTTTATAGAATGAAGACCCAAAAAGAGACCAAACTTTGAAAGTGTCCCATTCAAGGCAAAATCTCCATACCAGGTAAGTAACTATTACTAATACATTCAACCTTAACCATCTTTGATCTTCACTTCATGAGAATTTAAACTATTGCACTTTATTAGAAATATTTCATGGTTTATATTGCTTACTTTTGATGGTAATTGAATGAGAATGAATATTCACTTGTCAAACTCATATTATGCATTGATTTCACTAATACTAAACTATAATCTGGCCTTGAGATCCCTATTCAAGATCCAAAATGTTTTATATAGTTTATACATTTACCCTTACTCTTTAGATTGAGAATTTCAAGATGACTACTTGAGGATCTCAAGCTGAGAACGATCTGATCAGTGATTTAAAGATTTTTTCAAGTGCCAAATTATTTGACTGGAAGAATACATGGAGAGTTTCTATAACCAACCCAAAACCATCATACCCTAGCGGCTTAAGGAAGGTTTCAAAGGAGAATCACGCATAATCACAAGGAACAAGGCAGTCAACACCTGGGAATGATAGAGGAAGGATAGAAAATCGATTCGGTCGAAGAAAATCCCATTTGGACCGAGTAGATTTGAAGATGTCCCAACCTGCCTAGTTCTCTCGGCGATGACGTGTACACGAAGAACCAAGTCTCGGCCAATTCCCAAACTGTGTCCCCGAAGTCCACCAAACTTCACAGGCGGCCATAAAATCACACTTTGGTCAGAAAATCCAAAAGATACGACAGTGAAATGTTCACGGTTCAGGAGATGTACACAAGAGCCGTATCCGGTCTACCGCGGTGAAGAAAATGGCCGACAAAACAAAATCACGGCATAGGCGCGACCAGCGGCTGGAAATCACTTCATGGAGCCTAACTAACACATCTATGTAGGAAGAAACAAAAACGGATGAGCCAAACTTCAGTTGGTCAAGGAAACTCCTTCCCGGAGCTGAATTGCCCACTTTGCGAAGGAAGTCTCAGTCCACTAGTTTGAATGCACTCAAACTTCACCAGAGGCCACAAAATATCAGGTTGGTCAATGAAATTTCAATATAGGTCAAGGAATCTTTTAATGGGTTGTTATGTAGTTCATAGCATTACCATTCGGGCGAACGATATATACCATCTCGGCCAAAACGCAAACTGGTGTGAACCAAGGCCTGAAATTCAAAACTCACCGACCAGTATTGCCTAAAGAGGAGTACTATCAACCAAACCGGACCTGATCTTCATTACATAATGGTCATCATTTGGTAACATCATCCCAAGCTTTATCTTTTTAATTTTTTCATTTCATTTCTCTTATTTACCTCTCTTCATCCGATTTGCTTACACCGGGACGGTGCAAGTTAAGTTCTGGGGAGATAATTACTAACTAAGTTTTTTCATTTTGGTATTTTATTTTGCATTATATTGTTTTTATTGAGTCGTCTTTTTACTGTGTCAAAAGTTTTGTTGAGAATCATGACCTTATCTTGGATCTAACCATTGTTGTGCTGATATTTAAGTGACCATTGAGAAATTCTTGGCAATACACTTTACCAGAAGTGCACTATGAGTGGATCGATCTACCAAAAACTCCCACACCTCTAAGGGCTTAAGAAGGATCAATCTTTGACTCCGCCCTTAATGAACTTAATCTTCTCAGCTAGGCGCTTGGTATGCAAAAGGCATGACTCCTCATCCTCACCATCAAATGAAAGTCTGTGTGAGTCCATGTTTCCCTCTCTCTCCCCTTCAATTTAAAGAAAAAGCATCAAGGTCCAAGTAACCGGAGATTTGGTGGCAACCACCATCAATACTTGCGTCTATGGAAGGCCTATAAATCCAAGTAATCGGGAATTAGGTGGCTACAACCATCAATACTCACGTCTTTGGAAGATCCATCCAAGTAAGAAAATCTCTAAACCACTAAAGAGAAGAAGTTGATAAAAAAAATTTACATTGCTACTCTAATAGAGGGATGAATCAACTTGAAGAAGTGAGAAGAGAGAGAGGAGGAACAGGAAGTGAAGACATGTGTTTAATCAAGAGGATGGGTATAGTATCAAAAAGCCGACTGATCGATACTCCCTAGTTGAGACCACAACTTTAGAAACTAAAGAAGTCAAGGATGGCGAATTTGAATGGTCTAAGGAGAGGTGGTGACTGTTTGGGATGATCGCAAAACTCATGGTATGTACTCTTTCTTAATTAAAAATTGTTATTGCTGTCTTATGCCGATTGCTAAAGTAAAAGTCGACTTCGATCTTGAAAGATTTGAGAGTTCTCATGTTTTCAAACCTCTTTTTCTCCTTAGTTTGCTTGGGGACAAGCAAAAGGCTAAGTATGGGGGAGTTGATATCACTATATTTTACATGTTTGCACTTAATATTTATTTATATTTTCAAGCATTTTTCATAAAATCTTTTGCCTTTAGGGGTAATTTTCTTGTATTTGAAGTCTTTGTAGGTGAAACTATTACAAAAGATGCAAACATGAGCAAAAGAGCGTCAAACCAAGTTCCATGCAAGTTTCCAACTCATGAGCATCAGTTTATCTCTAAGTGTCGATTCTTGCTATCGAGCAGAAACGGAGTATCAGAAGTTTAGCCGTAAATGGAGGTGTTGCCGACGTCCAAAAGAGGTAATCTTGGTCTTGATGGATAGATATTCGAGTCATGCATCGCGTCGAATGGGAATGAAGACATTTGGATCAACCATCAGACATGTCCGATTAGCTACAAGATGAAGCCCATGGCAAGATTTGGTGTATCCCACGGCCCGGACCACTGCAGATAGGCTTTGGCTCTCTCAGGAAGCGGCCTAGCTGATCTTTAAAGTCTTCCTTGATGTAATCCCAGCCCATACACGACGTGATTAAAGAGGCGCGACTCATGTGAAACCTTCCATTTCCGGCACACCGAAAACCCTACTCGACTCTTGATGTGAGTCTGGTTTTACCAAACTCTTTAGACCTCTGCAAGTGCACAGATCGCGGAAGTATGGGTATCGAACACAAGGACTGGCTATTGAGTACACTTTGAAACTATAGATTTTGGATCAAGCTAAAACAAAAGTATGATTGGAGGTTGTAATTGTAACTAAACTAGCAAGTAAACGAGGTTGTAAATCAATGGAAAGAAGCGCTAGGTCAACAGGGGCTAATCGCAGAGAAGCAAGCAATGATCAATGAAACAATGATAGATGAATTGATGTAGGGATATTGGGATATTAAAAACCGTCTAGAACACAGATCACGAATATAAAACCATTCCACTTTCGAGGCTCCGGTTCCTTTGTTAATCTACCTAGTCGCTAAACTTTTGGTATGTCCCTAGGTGATTAAATCAAGCTTTAGATCGAGCAGGTTCTGATACAGTTCACTAGGTTATAGTAAATCAACTTTCGCAGTCTAAGAAACCTAGCTTGTCAAAGAATATGTCCGGCGAATGATACAACACTTTCGAGGCTCAAATCAACCTAAGATCGGATTACTAGATGCGCGGTAAAGCAATCAGCATTAGTTAAGTGCACAAGACGAGACAAAGACTCTATGATAATCCCTAGCTAAACATCGAAATCAAAGATCATGCAAGCAACTCATTGATTAGTAACCCTAGCAACCTAACTAGTGGATTACTCAGACATGATCAAAGCAATAACACATAAAGATGAAGAAAACATGATTGCAAAAACTCTAAGTATGAAAATCGTGATACAAGGGCGGCTCTCTCTCTCAAGAGGCTAAAAAGTTGTATTTATAATGCTAGGTCTTCAGAGGCGGCATTAGGTCAAGCCGGGCTGTGAAAACGTGTGAAACGGGCTTCAAAACGGGCTTCGGGTCGATCGGACCGTTCGGACGGTCGGTCGGGACGGTCGGCCGGTCATCGGGTCGTAGTCGGCTATCGGCACGGTCGGAACGATCGTGGCCGAGAGTTTTCGTGTTCGGCCGACGGGGTCGGACGGATGGATGATTTGGCCGATGAATCTTGGCCGGTCGCGGGACGAAGCCTTCCTGGTCGGACGGATGGGTCGGCCGTGGTACATGGTTGTGCCGCGCGGCCGCGAGCTTGCCTTCGTTCGCGTCGGCGCGGTCGAGCTAAGAACAGCTCGACCGCGGGACGTTTCTTTCCGGGTCGGTACGTGAGCTCGGCCGTGGACTTTGCGGGACGCGGATGAAGTGGATACATTGGCCAGTCTTCACTAATTTGATCATAACTTCACTTATACTCATCCAAATGATGCCAATCCAATTGCGTTGGAGAGTTAACTCACTCAGAGCACGCGGGGAACTGGTCTTGATGAAATCCATTGAGTAGATCTTTTTCTGGGCCCTCTCAAAGTTGATGCTTGGGTATGGAGCGGCTTGAAGCGCCAATTCTATGGTTTTGCTCCAAAATGCATCATTTCACCTGTTTAGACTCTAGTACTTAAATCCAATAAAACTACCTTTTTAGATAGAAAACCTGCCAAAAACCATTAGAAAACAAACTAAAACAGTATAAAAAGCATGTAAAATAGAGGTATATCAACTCTCGCCCATATATACATGTTTTTAGCCTCCAAAGAAAGAGAGATCAGGGAGAGAGATTCGTGCAAGATAAGAGCCTCCATAAAGGAGAAGAAAAGCCCTAGGAGTTCGTCGTCTAGGAAGAAGGAGGGGCCGCTCAAGCCTTGCACTTGTTAATTACTTGTTTTCAATTTCCTTTTCTTTTCTATTCAACTGTGTACTTGAGATCGAGAGTTCTAAGGGAGATCCGACCTGTTTCTTCAATAGAGAATCTTTCTTTTATCCCTTTACCTCTTTAAATACTTGCAAAATGTCTTCAATCTTGCTTGGCTTGGTTGTTTGCATCATGGCCGAGTATATATCTCGGTTAGGCCGAGGAGATCTATGGTTGCTGTGATGATTTGATTGTGTGCAATTTGAATGGGATTTTAACTTATGGATCTTAACCTTTACTTGAACTTAATGCATGATTGCTTTACCGCACATCTAGGTATTCTGATCATAGTGAGATAGAACCACAACAGTGCTTAATCTAGCTCTCAAAACTAGTATTTGGTAAGCAATGAGTCATAGCCAATGAAAGTTGAGTTATGGACCATTGTGAACAATTGAGTCTTGATCATCTTTTACGCATGTTTGCAATACTAATAGCCAACGAAAGCTCAGTATATTAGGTTGTTTTAAACATAGTGGTTGGAATCACGACACTGAAAAGACCATACCTTAGTGATTCATGTTCAAGACGGCTTTTAACCTTATCCCATGCAACTATTTTTGCATTACATGCTCCATATGATTGTCATTTGCCTAACTTCTTGTTTCAATCTTGATGATAGGTGGTGGAAGAATGGAGACGCAGAAACTATCATGATCTTGAGCGACATAAAACTTTGCTATGTAGCACATAAGTACTCTCTTTTTCATGTCATCCGCAAGTACTAATTCAGTATGCACAACTATTAGATCATCCACCACCTGTTATCTTTTACTAAAATGGGTTAAAACATTTTTTTATTTGATTAGGAACTCGAGAGTACAAGATCAAGTCTGTTCAAGGGTTATCTAGGTTTCAATTCAATGGTAATTTGAGAGATGTTTGTGAGTTCAGGAAGAAATAGTAAGTCACTGTAAGCATACTTTTACATGAACCCTAAGACCTTCAAACATCCAGAGTAATCACATAATAGAATCATAAGAGTTTATAGATGACTTACCTCTAACCATTGTAGAGAAGAGATGGAGGTATTGAATCTGAGATAGGTGATTAGGTTTCTCTCCCCTTGCCTATGAACTTTATGTGTCTCTTTTAGGATGCCTTTACAATGGACTAAAGGCATATATTTATAGGTGGAGAGAGGACCTAATTCCTCTTTAGGGTTTCCTTAAAGTTAATCTCAACCGTCCATCAAAGTAGAGATAAAAAGGAAATACTCCATTATATTTAAGTTAATTAAATACCAAATATGTTATGGAATAGCAATAGCCCAATAGGAAAACGGATTAATATAAGACCATATAATAGGAAGATAAACTTATCTTACAGTCTCCCACTTGGTCGTTATAAAGATCCATTTATGTTTTCTTATTGGAATCATAAGGCCGGCATAATATGCTAAACCCTTTTCTTTGGTCATCATAAGTGTCTTGACTAATCTAGTAATCAATGGGAGTCATGGCGGTCGCATATCATTCTGCAACATGATCCCTTCCATGTACTACTACATTGACTACCTTCATAGCTAGACCATAAGTAGGAGTTATCATAATGGTCCCTTTATGTCTTAATGAAAGACAAATTCTGTTATCATAAATCCAAAACAATAATGTGTGCACAATGGAAACAGAATAAATAAAAGATGTAAGAGTCATAAAAGATCTCAAAAAATGTCAAATATAGGCTAAACATAAAAGCAGACAACATAATTTAGAGCTGTCTTCAAGACCCATACTTTCAGCATGCTTTATAAAGGTCTTTGAAGGCAAAGCTTTCGTAAATATGTCTGCAACCATAAGATCAGTGCCTATGTGTTCAATGACAAACTTTCCTCTCTTGACATCTTGCTTTAGTGATATTTAAGGTCCTGTGTTTGGCACCTTTGGATATCCTATTATACTTGGAAAAGAAGATGGCAACTTGATTGTCACAATAAAGAGTTAAAGGCTTTGCACCCCTAAACTCAGACACAAAATTCTTCAACCAAGTCTCTTAAGTAGAAGCCTCATAACATGCTACATACTCAGCTTCCATAGTGGATGTGTAAATAAACTGCGACTTCTGGCTTTTTCATGAGATGGCACCTCCGCCAAGGAGATACACATAGCCAAGAGTGCAGTGCCTAATGTCATGGCATCCACCAAAATCTGAGTCTGAAAAACCAACCATCTGTGGATGTGTTGATCTCCTATAAGTCAGCATGTGATTTCTTGTCCCCTTTAAGTGTCTCATTAATAAATCAAAATCATTGCTAGCCAATCATCATCATACAATACCTTATATATGAACATACTCCCACTGATCCTGAGATACATAAAATGATATATAATGTTTTCTTTCTGAAACCAAATTTCATAAGGTTTCATTAAACCTTTTAATATCATTATCTCGAAGATTGTTTCTGTCCATAAATTGATTTCTTAAGTTTGCAGACCATGTCTTCCTGATCTTCGATTATGAAGACTTCAGGTTGACACATATAGACTTATTCTTCTAAGTCTCCATTAAGAAAAACGGTTTTCACATCCATTTGATGTAACTCCAGATCATTCTGAGCTACTAATGCCAAGATAATTCTGAGAGAGTATTTTCTTGACACAGGTGAGAAGGTCTCACAATAATCAATGCCTTCTTTCTGATTAAACATTTTGGCTACAAGTCTGGCTTTATATAGTTCAACAATGCCTTTACAGTCGAGTTTGCTCTTAAAGATCCACTTACACCCAACTGCTTTGTGTCCTTCAGGCAATGGAACAATGTCCCAAACTTCATTCTTAACCATTAAGTTTATTTCATCATTACTGGCATCAATCCATTTATCAGAATTAACATCTATTATGGCTCGTGAATAAGAAACCGGGTCATTAATGCTCCCTCCCCCAGATTCTATGAGATAAGGGATGTAGTCATCAGAAATAGCAGATCTCCTCTCACGAGTTGATCTCCTTAATTCTGGTTCCTCTTATACTACAAGTTCATTATTGGCGATGTTTTCATCATGGAGTGATTGATCATTCACTGGTTTCTCCTCATTGTTAAGTGGTTCAACAACAGGAGGATTCCCAACATTCGGAGTTAAGGGTAAAGGGATATTTATCCTAATTTCCTGAATGATCACATCTTGTACTTTATTACTCCCACTAATCTCGCCATTCTCATGGAATCTGGCATTTCAGGTTTCTAACTATTCTCATACAATGGAATGAACAATAAAACATATTTCCTTTAGATTTCTAAGGTTAACCATAAAGGAAACCACTAACTGTTCTGAAATCTAATTCCTTTTCATGTGGGTTATATATTCTTGATTTAGCTGGGCATCAAATTTAAAGATGTCAGACACTAGGTTTCCAGCCTTTACACAGTTCAAAAGGACTTTGAAACTGTTTTGCTGTAAACTTTACTCAAGATATTGATTGCAATACATAATGCATTCATCCACAAGGAGATATGTAAGTTAGTCCGAATCATTATGGATCTAACCATTTCCATAAGTATGATTGTACCTTTGAGTTACACCATTCTGCCATAAAAATTTACCACCTCTATTTTACCTAATGATTTTCAGCTTTCTATCTAATTGCTTCTCATCTTCAGTAATGAATGTTTGTACAACATTCAGATATTGAGAATTTTCATGCAATAGATAAAGATAACAATAATGTGAAAACCTTCAATAAAGATGACAAATTACTTTTCTCCTTTCAATGTTGGAACATCAAATTGGTCCGCAAATATTTGTATGATTTCAAGAAGGTACATACTTCTTGTGGTTCTTCTTTTACTGTGTTTAGTTTGCTTACCCTTAATGCAATCTAGGCACACTTTACTATTGGTAAAATTTAGGTTCAAAAGAACCCATCCTTTTCCAATTATTAATTCTTTAGCTAGAAACATGTTCGAGTCATTTAAACCACAAAGAATACTTATCTTAAGCACATGTTGACAGTTAAGTCCACCTTTAGAATGCACAATGAGATGTATTTTAAAATCTTGATCAGCCAAGTTTAACATAAGAGGCCATCAATTAATATTCTAGAACCAATTCAATCAGGTTCAGAATAATATTAAAACAACTATCTCCTTAAGTTAATAACAATTCAAGTTTTCTTAATGAAACTAATTTCCAGGAAACAAATAATGAGACAATGAATGTCAATAATTTAGTTGACTCGATTGTTTCGTTTTCCCTTATAGAACTAGTTTCCCTTGAATTGTTATTGATGATAAATTTATGCATCAAACATGTGTAAGAAGACAGTTACTCTTATGTAATTAATAATTTACTCTTTAATTTTTGAATTATCTTATCTTTAAGGCAATTTTAATGAAAAACTATAAAGCTTTTATTTGCCGTTTTTCTTCTTAATAAGTGGATTATAATCTTTAATTCTGGATAGTGCTCTTTCATGGCTTACTTAATGCCATTTTTCAGTTTTAGATTTAGCTTCTTGGACATGATGGGCAATCCTAATGCCTTTCACGGTCAAGCTTAGACTCCTCTTGAACCAACTTACTAGTCAATTCATTAGACGTCCATTTTTATCAATGGCGTTGTAATTGATCTGAAATGGTCCATACTGAGGAGGCAAAGAATTCAGGATAAACTGGACAAGAAAAGAATCATCCACACTAAGTCCCAAATTCTTCAGCTTAGCCGCAAGGTCAATCATTTCAATGCAATGTTCATGCATAGACCTTGTGCCATCATGCTTCATGGTTGTAAGATCTGCCATAAGTTTCCCAGCAAGGAATTTGTCTGCAGTCTTAAACCGTTCTTATATGGCTGCAAGATAAGCCTTAGCTTTATCTGCAGATGGAAGGGAAGATTTAATATTACTAGCAATTGTCATCCTTAAGAACATTATGTTCAGTCTGTTCGCTCTCTCCCATGCTTTATGGAGTTGATATTCTTCCTCAGTACTTTCATCAGTCACTGGATTTGGCTCATCTTGACGAAGTGCCAATTCCAGATCAAGTACTCCTAATGTGAACTCAACTTTCTCTTTCCATTCTGAGAAGTTGGTCCCTATGAGGATTGGAACAGTAGAGACCATTGATGACAAGTGAGCAGGAAAAGCTCTAGCTTAGAGATACAACAAGTAGTGTAATTAGGCTTCAAAATATAATCAGACACATGATAAATTAAAAAGCATATGACAAAATTATGGAATTCCTGTGGGTAATCACCATAACTACATTAAGGTCACATGTTCATGAATCATAAGCAAGTGATGCAGTGAATTATTTAGACTAAGTTATCTGTGGATATCCTTAATCTACACACATACAAACACTTCATTCAAACAATGGTTTTCAATTGCAAATCTTTATAGGATGTAGTCACTGTGGTGATATCTAAACCCAATTTATGCACATTATATGAAACCAATGTTTTGTAGGGAATGCATAATTCGAACTATTGAATTCGAAACAAATACGGATTATGCACGGAATAATTTTCAGAATGATAATATAAAATCGTTTTCAGATTTTATCGGTCAAGCGATTATGCAGAGATTATAAGCAGAACGAATTCACACGATTTATGCACATAACCAGTTATCATCATTAATTTCGCACGAATTATGCACGACTCAGTGATTGCGGAAATAATCTATGAAAAACCTAAATTCACAGAGACATAAAATATCACAGAAGGATTTCAAGAAACCCTAATTCGCAAAAGTCCGATAATTGCACGGAATCAAAATTCAGATAAATTTTCAATTTACAGAAGTACGCGATTTGCAAGGTGATAATAATTTCCGAAAACTAAAATTTCAGACACACAGATTATGCACGCTATCAAATACAGATTCATATATGCAAAACCTAAGAAGCAATTCAGTTCATGATCCTATTACTCTTAATGGATTAAACAGATGTTCACAACCATTCTCTGATACCACATGTAAGCATACTTTTACATGAACCCTAAGACCTTCAAACATCCAGAGTAATCACATAATAGAATCATAAGAGTTTATAAATGACTTACTTCTAACCATTGTAGAGAAGAGATGGAGGTATTAAATCTGAGATAGGTGATTAGGTTTCTCTCCCCTTGCCTATGAACTTTATGTGTCTCTTTTAGGATGCCTTTACAATGGACTAAAGGCATATATTTATAGGTGGAGAGAGGACCTAATTCCTCTTTAGGGTTTCCTTAAAGTTAATCTCAACTGTCCATCAAAGTAGAGATAAAAAAGGAAATACTCCATTATATTTAAATTAATTAAATACCAAATATGTTATGGAATAGCAATAACCTAATAGGAAAACGGATTAATATAAGACCATATAATAGGAAGATAAATTTATCTTACAGTCACAACCATAACTCTGTTATAGTAGA